>VXBJ01000127.1:1226233-1241558 GCA_013400055.1 Nycticryphes semicollaris | reverse complement strand
AATTTGTACTCATAGTTTTCTTGTTAAAATGTGATAATTGAAATTGTCAGGATTATTTATCTCAAATACTCAGAGCTCTAGAGTTAGATTTCTTCTGCCATACTTAGAAAATAAGATTGATTTTTATTGTTCTGAGTATCATAGTCTTTATGGTTAAGCTCTTAAGCTTGTCTCTGTAGATGCAGGCCCTTCAAGTATGCTAAGGCAGGCATGCAGTTTCCACCCTGATCCAAGAACTGACAGATGGTGTTTAAAGTAAAGCAGAGAATGTGATAGGAATAAGCAACTTGATTTCCAACATTAAAAACTATTTTTATGCTTGTAGATGTTTTGGTAATGTAATGGGTTACAGTAGAAGCTCTAAAGGTGCCTGGTCACGGTCTGCTGGTCAAAATGTGGGCAGCATCATCTCCATCATAACCGTGCAAGTCTGCATTAAAAATTTTTATTGTAGGCATTAAATCTTACCCTGCTGCAGTGTAGAGAAATGTGGAATATATTCATTATGGAGTTAATACGGCAGGAGCTCCTTTGTTAGCATTGCCTTTTGGAGGCTGGGCTGCTGGTAATGTGACAAAGGTAAAGAGTTATATGTGCCCTATTATCGTAACAGCTGCATCCAACACTAGCAGAAATTCTCTATCAGCCCGGTTTTATGAAAGACCTTGCTTTTTAGTTTAAGAAAAGGGAAAAAAAAAAAAAAGCAAATTACTTTTCCACTTCTGTGTGAATTGTTCTAACATTCTCCAAAATCTGAACAACACAAATGGTGAAATGCTCTCTTCTGCACAGGAGGTCATGAATCACACCTTTTGATGTGTCTGTTACAGCGCTGAAGAGATAATTGCTACCTTTTTGCTCACAGTTTATGTTACTGATGTAGATTGTATGTGCATGGGAAACTTTGAAAAAGAGGAAACACAAGCCATAGTCTGTGTAAACAATGATTTCAAGATTTTCAGATATTCTCATTTTCTCCTCCAACTTGCACAATGTAAATAAAAATCTGTGATCTGGGGTGATTTCATGTCTTGACAATTGGAAATCACCTGACCTTTTCCACCATGAGAATGGTTAAATATAGTTGAAGAATCTTATAGAAATATATCAATATACCTTGAGTGTTAGCTGTGTCCATAAAGTTTACTAACAGGCGGGTTTTTCAAGGGCGAACTTCATTTTCAAATGTTTGGAATTACAGCAAATAGAATCCTCCTTCACTTCATTTCACTTCACTCCTCCTTACGGTGAGGGGAAAGAAAAGCAAACAGATTCTGGACTTTTTAATGAAATTTAAATTTTGTGTCCGGTGTGTGAAGGAAGGTTAATGGAAAGAACCTGTGCTCTGAGACAGCAGGACTGTGGTCAGTTACTGGGGATTCTTTCAAGTCATTCTTTCTGACCATGGCTCTGCCAGAATACCTTGACATAATAGTAATGCCAACAGATAACACAAAGTTTAACCAAGCTAAGCTGTTATGACCGATTGAGGAAGAATTTGAAAACCTATAAAACAAAACCAGTAGAAAAACAGTTCAGTGTTTTACTTGTGAAATGGTTCTTCACTGGAAAACTATTTCCTATAACTGCCATGATATTTTCTGCGATGACAAGTGTGAAATCATTTGTCATGTGTTTGAAAAAATAACAATAGGAAGTCATCTTTTGTAGTTAAATTATGTGGGTAATTTAATTAAGAAACATTTTTTTCCTAGAAATTCTTCTTCCTTCATTTGAATCAAGAAGTATTTAGTTCTAAAATCAGCATTTCTTGGCACACTTAGCTTCCATTCTCTGAATTTGTTTTCTAAAAACTGGTTTCCCTTAAACGTGGTCTGTTTATTACTCTGTCCTTGATGAATCATGCTGTGATGCATCATTTTGGGTTATTTCAGTGATAAGGAATAGCCCATAATACAACATTTAGAAAAGCTGGTAGAAAAGAGTAGAATTGTTTTATTGAAGATAACGGAGAGCAGCTGATAACAGTTATCCCAGATGGGATTTATTGTAGAAGAAAAATCTTCTGAATAAGAATCAATATTTCAAGCAATAAACTACAACATGTAATAGTATACAAATGGAGCAGTTTGTAGGTGATCTTAACAGAATCTATATGCTATAATAATGCTATGTTATAAATATACAATTAAGTTATATTTAAAGTTACGAACCAAGTTGGAGTTGGAACCCTTAAATGGTCAAATTTTCTCCAGCAGGAATAATTCCATTCTGCTTTTTCATATTTCATGAAAGTTCTTTGACTTACCTGGTTTTCAGGAGTTTCTGCTTCAGATTAGAGGCAGAAAGACTACATGTCGGTATGAATCTGAAAAATACTCAATATTGGATTTGTATGTTGGAATCCACTCTGAATGGAAAGTTAGTGTGAAGAGGAGGCTTATTCAGTATATACTGCAGGTCAGCTCCTTATATGTAGACTGAACAGTGCCTTCTGACCAGAAAAAGTAGGACTACTGTGTAAGGACTACAGAAAAACCGCTATATAACTGTACATAACTCTAGATATATTTATTCTGTACAAACAATGTCACTAAAATTACGTAACAGTATGTGATCGTATGACATTTTAAAAAAGGTGGAAATTTACTATGTACTGCAACTGCAATATCTGCCTGGCCTCAGATGATGAATGTTATCTTTGTGTCAGTTGTCCTTGCCAAACTCTGCAGGTTTTTTAACTGGATGAACAAAAACTGCTGTGGACTAGCTTACAATCAACAAACCCTGTTTGACTTGGCCCTAATATAATGGTGATGAGAATCGGTTTCTTGTATGCTTTCTCTGGTGTCTTTTAGTAAATGAGACTCAACAGCGCTAGAGTCAGCTGAATTTTTATTCATCATTCTACTCTTATTTCTCCCTATTCACGGCTGGCACTGTGAATTAATGTAAATCAGTCCTCTAGTGTGTTGTTATATTTTGATGTGTTTTAGTCACACCTTCTCCCTCCTCACTCCCACCCCTCCCACCCCCCCACAACCGCAATGAAATGTTAATTTTCTATCTAAAATACATACCTGTCAGTTGTCATAGGTAGGCTGACTGCACTCTGAAGCGTGCTTGCCAATAATTTTATGCAATACAAGAAACATGGGGGCATTAGTTGAATATTAACACAAAAGTTTTTGGTTTTGAGGACTCTCTTCTCTTAAGCAAGGTGATAAGCTTTCAAGGTTTGCTAACAAAGAAGTAAACTTTGTTATTAACTTTTATTTGAGAATATTTTAAATACAGTATTTTCTACTTATTAATTTTGATGCCTAAGAGAATTACCCACTATAAAAGTAACACTTTAAAAATTCTTCACAGTGGGCAGCAGCAGAGAGTTATTTTCTAAGGAAAAATCTGGGTTTTTTTTAACCTAAACCATTCATGAAGTTGTGATATCTGTCTGTTCTTCTGAGATTATTGTGTAAGAGATATTCTTGATAGATGCCATCTATTAATATTTTCTTTCAAGTAGTGTTTGTCCTCATTCTGTATTTGGGGAGAGTAATTTCCTTTTCCCTGTCTTTAGTGCCTTACACAAGGGACCTAAAATCTGTAGTTTTAACTGAATAGAAATGTTGAAGTTGTGGTGTTACTTTAGAGTACCTCAAAAGTGTTTATATTTATATTAGGATAGCTTTCAAATAATCCACAACATTCTATTTCTAAGCTGGTGTTGATCCTGATACACTGATGAAAGGATGTGCACTGAACGGACTACAAAGGTGAAATGTCTTTTCTTGCTCCTAACTATGGGCTGATCTGTCATATTCATAGCGTGTAGCCCAGCACACCCCCGGCCTGCGCGGTTTGTGTTGCCATCAGATGGGTAACCTGGGCAAAGAATTTAACGCGGAGGCGGTTGTAACATAGAGCTGGAAGTTGCATAGTGGTTAGTCTAGTTAAATCAAACGCTTAGTTTTGTCTAGAGTTATAATTAAATCAGTGTGCTTGTTTTTTCCCGACCTCAGTTATCACTTGTCTCACTTCAGTAAACTGAGCCAATAGGAATTCTTGAAGGAGATCTGAATGCCATAAAAAGCGCATTTGCAGTGCTCTTTATCAACTACTTTGTGTCAAAACAATTCTGAACAACCAAAAAAAAAAGTCACAATAGTTGGGATTCAAGCTCCCCAAGCTTACATATGAACAGAAAATCAGGCCATGATTTTGGTCTTAATTTCAACAGAACTTTCTGGTACAGTTCTTGTATTGATAACACCATCTTTCAAAGAACACTCAGCCTCCCTGCGCTATCCTGTTGTCTTCTTCAGTACAGCGAATCGAAGGTTGGACTGGAGTCCATAAAAACTGCCTTGTACGGCATGGTAAATTTAAGCCAAGAGCAAGGGAAATCTCTGTTTATCAGCTGCTGCTGTGAAGGATGTCACAGGTTCAAAATGTAGTGCAAATTACATCTATCCTGTGTATTAGTATAGTCTCAAAGCCACTTTCAAACCCAAATTCTCTTGATATTGGCAATGTGGTGAAAGCTTCAGCTCAGCTTTCTCTCAGAGGTGTATAAGCATGTGCCTCCATGCCGTGTGCCTGCCCAGCCTCCTCACGCCGCAGGCAGGGCCAGCCCTGGCTGCACAAGATCAGGGGTTTTTTTTTGGTTGGAGAACTATGAATGTCTACCTGCTGCCTGGCGATATGGCACGTGTCTTATATGCAGAGTAATTCTGTAGTGTGAGCGGAATGTGTGGTCTGAGTGTAGGTCACATAATACTGTTCAGGAACATCCACTGTAGAAAAGATTTTCATTAGAAGTAAAGAAAATTACCGTATTTCAGCGGTTGCTGCATCTGGCATTATTGTCATAGTTGAATAAATATAGTTTTGACATCCTTCTTCCTGCTGTCAAACTGTCATGCTTAGCTACGTCATGTTTACAGCTACTGTACTCATTCTAAAGATAGAATGTAAGTTTTTCACGTGGAAATGTATATATTAAGGTGCAGGGAACAGTGTTTTCTCTGACGTTAGTGAACAATTAAAAAGTTTTCAAAGCAGTAAATACATTGGTTTTTATATTAAGAAAGTAGAAAAGAGATGAGCAATTTCATTAGACTTTCTAAGCATTAATTCATTTGGATGAACATGGCATGACTTCATTTGAATATCTGAATGTTAATTGCATTGACATTGTTATTAAAGCAATTAACTTATCAGCTATTTTTGACTATGGCTAATCAACTGCAATAAAGTAGTGTGGCATGAAACTTTATAGAGCTATATTCACAGAATGATGGTCAGATTGCTCTCTATTAAAAAAGAGAACAGGGATTTATTTATGAGTATTCATTTTAATTAGCACATATTTGTTGAGAAGTAATTCGGCAATCATCCCTAATAATATGTGGTCTTGCCTATGAGCTGCCTGTATATATACACACAACTGTATATAGGCAGAAGGTTTTATTAGAGAAATAAATTAATGTTTTAAGTATTGGTTCTGAAGAATAATTTACTACGTACCCATTAGGGAGAGTTGTTGGTCTATCTTAATGCACTAAAAATCTAATTTTCTTTTAAAAAAATATTAATTATTCCTCCTAGCCAAAAAGGACTACATCATTAACCCCAAAGGAATGGTAATAAACAAAAATAGTTTAAAAGCTTTATTAAGTTCAATTAATTGGTTGTAGCAGACTAATTTTGTCATGCTTTGGTAGACAGTGTATTGTAAGTAATTTTGATGATCTCCAATTGAGTTGGGCAAACAAGCCTGCACACTAAAGCAAAAATTGAATTGTCTTGATAATTACAAAAACCATTGGCCTGTTTGGTATTTGTGATAAATGGGTTAATTAGCTTCTTTTTTATTACATCTAGACTTTCAATGCGGTAGAACAGTGGTAATTTATTTTGCTGTGTAAACTAGTACAGTCAAAATTCTATTGTTCTGATTTATTCAGGATAAAAATCTTTAGAGATACTTGATTTAATATTAGATAAGTATGGCTATGGATGTAGTTTTTATTATTTGCAGTTGGTTTACGTAATTTATGGAACTTCATTTTATGCTAGTCATTTTTCAGTCTTTTGCCTAACAGTAAAGCAAGTTTTGTCTCATTTCAAAGGGCCCATCAAAATCATTCTTAAGAGAAATTAGATACTGATACTGTAACGTACTTCTAAACAGACAGCGTATACCTGGTCGGTGAAATGTTTTAGCTACCTACTATTTATAAGAAGTTATCTAAAATGATAGTCAAGGAAGCTCCTGTTTTAATTTTGTTGTTGCTGTTGAGCTTGAGCCAATTCACATAATACAAAAGTAGTTATTTGGGCTCAGAAGAAGGTACTGTGCTCATCCACAGTTTTGGTGGTGGGATTTTTTTGTTTGGTGTCTTTTTGTTGCTGTTTGGGGTTTTTGTAGCAGACCTCCCTAGAAATGGATTTACAAAAAGTTACTCTGTTCTCCAAGTGAGCTTAAGCATTAAGCTGCTGCACCACTAAAACTATTTCCTTTGGCTCTGCTTATAGAAGATCTTTAACTCTATTCTTGAGGAAAAAAGTGTGAGACTATAGTGTATTTACAAGAGAATGTCTTCTTCCTTTTCCAGTGATAACTGGACTAGACTTTGAAGCGTTTAGGAGCACGTGCTATATATACACTGAAAAATTCAGGAAAATTAATTTTAAAACATGTCATAGTCTAATATTTTTGTTTTATTTGACCAGATCTCTAATACTTAAATTTTGTGTCTTTAATGTTTTACTTTTCAGTTTTGTCTGCTGTCTTCCTAGTAATATTTCATGGTGTGTTTTGTCTGACTAACTGGTTTGATCCATTCCATCGTCTGTCATCTCTTTCTTCAGCAAAACCATCATAATTGTCTTCTCCTTGTGGTATTTTTGTGACTCTAAAATTCATTGGCATATAAGAATTGGCTTGCTTTCTGGTTTGTTTCAGAAGGTAGGAAAATTTGTTTCAGAGGTAGGAAAATTTGACACCAAACAGTTTTCTTTTTAAGTGTGCTTTAAAATGATAAAGTAAGGTTGTATTTATAGAACTTCTCTTTTTCCTTATTTTTGTTCTTGATTTGGCTTGTGGTCATTTGTACAAATTGACAAAGTATTTTGAGCAGCTCTTTGGTATACAGCCCTTCCTCTGACTCATAAATAATTTGAAATATAAAAATGATTCATTCAAATTATAGTTTACTAGAAGGCTAATAATTAATCATTCTGTTTGCATGTCATCTTGTATTTGCCAAAATATTATTTAGATCAGTCATTTTGTTTAATATTTGTTTAATTGGATTGGGCCATTATGAATGTCATATGAATTGCAACTTGTTGGCTTGGTGTCACCGTAATCATTGTTCTGTAATGAATGGTGATATTGGTCTTACCAAAATGTTTTGGAAAGATGAGATAATTTTGAAACTTAATTTTGACATAAAACCAAGAAGTCTTGCATATGTGATTTTTTCATCGGGGACTTCAATAATGATTGCTCTGTGCTTACTCTAAGATGTTAGTTTTGAGGTGTTTTTTATGTTTTTTGTTTTGAGGTTAGGTGGTTTGGGTTTTGTTTGTTTTTGTTAATCTTATTTGATAGTATGGCATGACAATATGGCAATCTAACTGAAAATGGAAAGCAAAATACCCATCAGGCGTGGGTTTTTATATTAGAGGAAATTGTAATTATTATTTATTTCCCAGGTTCTTTTTGTCAGTATGTGAGGTTGTATTTTCATACATTTGTTTTACTTCAGCACAGCTCTGTGGAATGACAGGCAGTTCGTGGTGTTACACAGCACAAAGTCAATGTACTTGCTGCAACAATTTCTGGTGTTACGTATAACCTGCTGGGTGGGAACCACTGCTATATTTTACTGGTGTATCGGGTTGAGGCAGTCCTTGAATATGGGCAGGAATTTTTATCATGGTAGAGCTCCTTGAGGAAGTCAGAAAATAAGTCTGCCTGTTAGATCCCCAGCACAGGGCTGGGGAATAGGGGAACAGAAAGGACGGCACAGCTCGTGTGTGCCACCACCTGGTCTAGAGCCATCCTGGTCAGAGCCTGCACTTCGTGGTGTACATTGTACATTGAGGAGCAACGGACCTGTTTCCTGAAGAATATCATTCTTTCTTTTAAATGTATCTGTTTCTTGCATACATGTAAATAAGATGTTTGGTTATTTTATGTGACTGATTTTTCTTTTGATGGAAAGCAGGCTCCTGAAACCAAGGAGGAATGGTACTTGAGTTATTTCCCCTCTCTCTGTATAGTCACGTACTTTTTTTGTTTTAAAGTCATTTTATTTTTAGAATATGTATAAGCATTATATGTAAGCAGTATAATGTTTATTATAAATCTCTGAGTAAAAACATTTAATTTTATCAAAAGGCATTACTTTATTCAGGTTAGTATATTATGCCTGAATTAAGTTTGCATGCATGTTTTCATAAACAAATAATGTGCCATTTATGGCAGGAACAGAATAACATCCTTTCCCTCTTTGAATATAAAAATTGAAATGGATTTATTGGCTAATTTGGTCTGCTATCAAATACATACTATTTCAAAAACTCTTGTATTCATCAGGAAGTAATTTGTATTTTTATCATATTGGATAAAGAGAAAATGTGGAAAGATATTCTCCAATGTCGAATAGAGAACGTTATAAATGCAACTCTAGAAAATTTATTTAATAGTATTAATAAATCTAATTCTGTATTCTAGGAAATGAGCAAGAATCAGGCATGTTTTTTTTCTAATGTTGCTTATCACTAGCATTCTTTTCCAAAAAATGATAAAAACATCACTGAACTGTTTTAAATGTTCCAGCTGTGCTCTTAATTAAATGTAGTCTTCTATATTTAGTCACTCTTTCAGGTGTGGATCACATGGGCATATGTTAAGGAAGACTCAAATACTTGAATTTCTATACACCTGAAATCTCTCTTTAGTGCACAGTATAAGCAAAATTCTTACCTTGATTGCATTTTGTAGTTGTGTCAAAAACCAGCAGTCCTGGCTATTAGATAGTAATGATATTTGTTGTTTTCTGAGAAATTTTTACATTTAGATGAAATTCATTAGCAGAACAACATCTAAATAAAAAATTAAAGACCTGGATTATTACTTAAAATTTCAACAACAGACTTCCGATATAGAAAACTCAAATATATAGCACTGTTTGCATATAAGGTAGCAACTTAGTGTGTGGTGGGTTAGATGAAATGCCTGTGCATTTAGTATCTATTCTACAGCAGCGATCAACAGTAGATGCCCATGGAAGCATGTAAGAAGAGGGGTAAGCCTGTTCCATACTGCTTCCAGGTATTCTTCTAAACATCAGGCTTTTGTGACTCAGGGACTTCCTGAATGCGATGTGGTTTCTGTTTACTGACCATCCTGATGCTAAGCCTGGCAATACTAGTCATTGATAAATCAATAGACATATCTACTCACATACAGGTTGCAGAAAGGTTGGTTAAATCTCCATCCTTGGAGATACTCAGAAGTCTGAACAGACTGAGTAACTTGGGAGCATGTCTAACTTTATTTGACATGTTAGTTAGCGTGATGTTTGGAGACCACTCTATTACTCCCTCTGNCCCCTTGTTTGTCTTTTTTTTTTTTTTTTTTTCTACTATCGTCATCTTTGTTGTCCATCTTAATTACAAATTCTTTTTGGCGAGTACTTCCACTGACTGAAATTGTAGTGACGACTACACAACTGAACCTTTGAAGTCTCAGGGCACCGTGGAGCTCAAACACCGATTAGAAAACTGGCAGACATGAGGCAAGCTTATTTCTACTACAAATAGTCTTACAAAATTAAGAGCAAGTTATGGGTCCTAATGCAATGGAATCATTTGAGCCTGCTGGGCCTTCCTGACGTGTGTGACTGGGTTGGTTAGTTATATCTCAATGATACAAGAGGGGCAAGAGGGGCAGCCTGCCTGCTCTTCCTGCTTTGCCCAGTACATGGAAACCTATATTGGTAAGAGCTACATACGAGAACAGCAGCGTATGTATATATATGTAAACATAGTGTATAGAAAAGCAGCACTTCCTCACACATAATTATTAGTGTTCACAAAAAAATGTATAAAGGGAAAAAAAAAAAACCCAAGCCTGGTATTTTTAGTGCAGTATTTAGTAAAGCATAGGAACTAGGCAGGTAGTGATGTGGTGAGGTTTATTTCAGGAGGAACACAATGACAATAAACTGGGCTATTCCCCGTCTCTGGACTTACTAAAAATATTTTTGAGGAAAACATATGGCTCAGAAATTCCTGAACAACTCGTAGTTCTTGATCTTGCATATAGTGAAACGTACTCTTCACTGAGGTTAGTTATGTGAGTTAGTTATCCCCGGCCATAAAGAGAAAAGACATAGTTATATCTGTTCCTATCTGCCTTTTCCTCCTCTGTTATGCTTCCTCTGTGTGCTGCTGGGTGGGCATTTCTGTTCCACCCTTGCACTGACTCTGGGGATTGTCAAACCCTTCACAAAACTAATTCAGGAGCAANTTTTTTTTTTTTCTTTTTGTGTCGGTTTTCCTGGATAGATGAATTCTATCAGCTCACAAATTAAGAGCTGAAGTTTTGTTCATAATAAGCAAAAAACTGCATTTTTTTGCACTTCCACTGCAACCTGTTCCGATTCCTGTATTATTTCAATGAGCTGTACCCTAAGAACTCAGGTCAGATTAAGTCTCCGTTCTTTGCTTGTAACTGACCTATTGAGCTTCCTCTCTCCCAGTTTTGGTCCATTCTCCTTGGAACAGGGACTGCTTCTCAGTGGATGCTCAGTCTGGCACAGAGTAGGGCCTGGAAGCATTCATTTAGTGTAAATGACTGCTTCAGCAGTGAGTGTAGTTTATCCTTATACTTGCAGTTGACAGTGAAGTAAAATCAACATTCTATGTATTTATTATTTTTTAGAATTGTGTTTTGAGATAATTAAACAGAAATACCTAACCCTCTCACCCTGCCCCCAGAAACTTGTGTGTTCATTAAGTTTAATAGCATTTTTGAAAGTGATAGTATTTCCAGACACTCTGATTCTCTAGGAGATCTAATTACGTTTTTCTCCATTAAAACTTTGGAAGGATTATTCAAATATTTTATAGTCCTAACTGCACAGAGCACTTTAATCCTATTGTTTGTAGATTGTCATTCTGCTGCCTTCTTTCTGCTTGCAGTCTCCCATCAGACACTGCAGGCACATCCTGGTAATCTCCAAATCCAGGGAAGTGCTATCAGGCAATCAATGCCTGCCTGCCCCCTCTATTTACTTTCCACTCCTTGCATATTTTAAAATAAAAGAACTAGACTCACAATCTTCTCTCTAGCACAGTACAAACTATGACTTAAAAAAACATATATAATTGGTATCTGTCCTTCTTAGTCTTGGGCTTGTCGATGCCATCTCTTTTCTTGATCCTTTATCTGCCTTCTGATAACTCTGAAGAATTCACCTGTTTGCTTTCAGACAGACAAGCTGCCCTCGAGAAAGTATTAACTGCATAAATTAAGATTCCAGTCTCTTTGCTAAAAGGGAGAAGGATATGAGCATATATCTCCAAGTAACAGGGCCTAAATGACAGCTCCTAAATTTCTGTGAAAAGTCTTAAAGTGATGGTGCCATGAATTTGCAGGAGCAGTAAGTCTCCATTTACTTCTTTGCTCTCAGACCTCTCAAAGGAAGGCAAGATTGGCTTCAGAGCCTTGAAAACTCTTTCTTACCATGCCTGGTGTGGGCACTGTAGCCTGTTTGGACATAATCCTTTGCTGGTGTGGCAACGCCAACAATTTCAGGGTAGTCCTTTTGTCAAAATTCCACAAGAATAGTAACAAAAGTTCTACTTTTCAAAATGTTCTTTACCCCCATGCAGTTGTTGCTTTTCATTTTTAGTAGAAGTTTATAATTGTGTGGGTACAATAACACATTTATACATTATGCATGTAAATTCCACGTATTTTAGTGTAAGAAAACATTTGCACTGTTTATAAGAACATTAAACCAGCACAAATCGATTTCATGAAGAGAGAGATGCATAATCTTTTCTCTGAAAGATTTTTTTGTCTTTTACAGAGAAGGAGAAAGTGCCGTAGTTTGTTAACGATGCCGGTAGACCCGCCGCAGATGGCAGAACATCTTCCTCTGCACTAAAATTCACTCCTCCTGGTTGTTGCAAGTTCTACCCAGTGGCTTTTTTTATTCTTACCAGTGCTGCTGAACTGGTACAGAAAATACTTTGACTAGGACTTAGGTAAGGAAATAAGGAAGAAGAGTTTCCAGACAAATAAATACTTGGCATTTTGCAAGCTTCTGTAAGGAAACAAGGAGGTGAGGTATGTAATGGTCATATTGCTCCATTTCTCATTAACTGTTTTGTGCTTCAGGAATCAGAAGTGTGTGTTTGCTGTTCAGAGCCATCATTTGCTGTCACTGCAGAACCAATTTTCAAGCAATAAGTGCCTTTTTGTGTTTGAAAGGGGCATTTGCTCTGTAGCTCCACCTGACTACTTCTATTTATCACACAATTGGGATTAACTGAAGCCTTTTTTGCACCATCACATCTTACTATATCATTATATATAATTTCAGCTCCTGGGGCTTTTACCTGTTCTGCTAGAGCAAATTAAGCAAATCGAATTAAGGAGATCAATCCTCATTTCCTAGCAACCTGTGAAATTTGTCGGGAGTGGGCTAAATGCCACTTTAGACATTCCAATTTGCTTCTGTATTTAATTCCACTGTTCCAAAAGCAAAATGGTCTAGGAGCTAATAGGACTGCACTTTTTATAGTTCCACTGTTCATGCATTTCATAGCATGGCATGTCAAAAATTAACTTAATTCTGTCTGTGCTTCTGAAAATAAGTGTTTTAAGCCCAGCGTGAGGTTCCAAATTTTTTCACTGCATATGAACTCTAACCTCTCCCATTCCTTGACTAATAAACCAGTCTGTTTTTCCAGTTCAACAGATTTGTTTCACAAGTACATTACCGGGTGAGAAGCATCACAAGTAGCTCTGCTGACAGGGGAAAAGGCTGCCAGAGCAGATTTTAGAAATGGGGAGCTTTTGCCACCTGTATTGTTTGGAGATTTCAGAAGCAAACAGACTGGTTAGTTGACTTGTTACAAGGCCTTCTGATTACCATCTGCCACACACACCTTGCATGATAATTTATCAACAGACATGAGCTCCCCAAATAGATTTACAGCTGGCATATACTTCTTAAAAGAATTCACAACAGTTGCTTTCAAGTAAAGACCAGAAATGCTTTTATTTTATTGAATGTTTTCTTATAAGGCGTGAATCAGTTGAACATTCATAGTTATATGTGTGATAACAGTGTGACTTGGTTTATGTTATATAAACATTGCACTTCCAAACAAGAATCTTGTTTGCTGTGGAACTGATTCTTCCAAACAATGAATTTTCCTTTTCCTGACTTGAAGGAACTTTGGTTTGTCATACTGTGTATGTAATTCTTTTGTCTTTTTTAGGGAGTTCAGGTTAGTTGAACTCTTCTGCACTTCTCAGGTTTTATCTGTTGTGCGGGATGAAATTAAGTAGGAAACTGTTTTTTCCAAACAGCAAAGAGGAAGGATTTTGGTTTTAATCCATAATGGGAGAAATGTTGTGTAGAGCCAGAGTTGCAGTAAATGGATGCAATGCTATAACATAGCTAATCTGGCCTCCCCTGTTGTAGCTCATACTGCTTTTAATGGATGGGAGAAAACATGATTTTCTACTGAAATGCTTTACTTTCATGTGCAGATTATTCTCTAGTGGGAATAGAATAATTACATTCCCATTGTTCATCATTTTTTTTCTTACTTATTAGTAAAGTATATGCATATTATCTTGAACATCCCACAAATTTCCAACCAGCCAGGCAATGGAGTTTTATTGAATTTATTTTTTTTTACTATAGAAGTACCCTACTTTGGACCAAGGGATAGAAAGAAACGCTGTTACTCAAAAAAAAAAAAAAAAAGATAATGCTTTCATGGTTATATGAATCCCGTGAATATTTGCTAATGAATGAATGCTGAAATACTTGATAGAAGGGCGATATTTGGGATGCATTTCTGATTATCATGTATTTTTCGAAGTATTACAAAGACACTATGTAAAGCAAATTTTGCCTAAATGTTTCATGAGACAGATTGTTGAAGCCCATATATTCATGGAAATTTTTAAGTTCAGTGGAGTTGAGTATGGTAACAAATATGATATTTTAAGGTATTTTACTTTCCCATTAGGTAAAGCAACTGTCAACGGCTGTAGCACTGAATATTCTGCCTGCAGTCAATGTTAAAAGAAGGGAATAATGTTTGTCATTTATTCTGCTCCACTTAGCATAATGCATCATCTATCAGAAATATAGTATGTTTTTTATTTGACATTTTCAATATTTTACATTGTGATTAGGTGTCCATTGTGCTTGTTTTCATTGCTTGTGTGGGCTACCAAAAGATGGGGAGAATCGTATAATGGACTGTGTTTAAATTACCCTATACCATAAGTGTGTAAAGTGTAGCTTGCTATCTTGTGCAGACTACCTCATGGGAAAATGAGTTTACTTCAATAAAACCATAACCTAAAATCATGCAGTGTGAATCAAAATCTTTGGTAGCTTTGAAGATGGCAATATGAGAAGATTCCGGCCATGTCAGTACTTGAGGTGCTTGGTAGTATACTGGTATAATGTGAAATAGAAAGACTTAGACTTTTTTTCTTCATTCTTTCTATTTAAATGAGAAGTGCTAATAATGGTGTAACGCTGCCACAGATTTTTTCTACTTCAGTTGCTTCAAGGACACATGAAAATCTGTCTTAACCTTTCATTAAGAAAAGAAAAACTGGTTTATAGGAAGCAAGTATCTGACCAACAATTTCTTACAATTAGGAAATAGCCAATATATATGATTACTACTTTATTTTCTTCAGTGTCTCCATTTTCTTTTAAAGCTACTTAAACTCATCTATTTGTTCTCCTTTCTTCCCTAGCATTTTTGCATGATCACAGAGCTTTGAAGCAGTCTCTGTGATTCTTCAATTTTTTATTTTCCAGTAGGCTGTAGGGCATAGCAGACTGGTGTGATATTAATGGGCCTAATTGAGATAAAGTTTAATGGTTTTTCTCACACACTTCATCATTAGGCCAGTGGCGTATTTCATTGTCATCTTTTCTCTGTGGTCGTTGTGTTAGCTGTTCCTAATTATAACTAAATGTTTCAAGGCAAGGTTTATACACTTTTTAATTTTTTTATGCCTGAGTCCTTGTTTTGGTTTGGTTTTGTTTTATTCTGTTTTTTTAACTCCTTT
>VXBJ01000127.1:1036798-1226205 GCA_013400055.1 Nycticryphes semicollaris | reverse complement strand
TCTCCCCCCCCCCCCCCCCCCCCCCCATTATAAGGGGTTTAATTCCATCCTGCTCACCACCATCTGGAACAAAATATTTCTATTTACGAACTGTTTTCATTCATCCGGTTCATGGCTAAACCAATTTGCATACAGCTCATAAAATCTGTTAATCATCTTTGACTAGTGTTTCAAATGTACTTTAGGCAATCACAAGAATAAGTATCATAAATAGATATTATGGACAATTGTAGCTTCTTAAGCCCTCTTATATCAAGGAAGCAATACTTACTTCATTACTGAAATATTCAATCATAACTATAAGACACAGAAATAAAAAAAAAATCCTGATTTATCCCCATGCTACTAATTCTGATTATTTGTGTTGTAGTATAGCTCTGCAAGTTTAAAGAAGATAATACCTCCTAATAGGTAAATTTATTTTTTAAACCTGCAACTTAATGCATCTTGTGCAGTCAGTCCTGGTTTTCTTGCAGTGATTTGTCTGTGTAGGAGAACAGTTAAACAAAAAACATGAGGCGTCTGTTCCACAGTAACATAATTACTTATCTGGTGAATATTGTAATATTAAGAAGGTGTCTTGAGAGACACTGAATTCATGAGAAGTGAAGGGGTTGTTAAGGTGGATACTATTTAAGTATTACTGACATATAGTCATTAGTAGCAGTCTTACTTGAGCTCCGTTGTATAAACTGGACATTCATTGTGGATGGTAACGCAATTCTGCCTTCAAAGCAGATTACTAAATGTATTAAGGATTAAACTTGTCTTTGTCCCTATGCAGGAAAAAAAAAAAGTCCAGTGACAGATTATTTATCAGCATTTAATGAAAACATTAGTAATGGCTTTCCTATGCCAATATGAGGTACGATGATTATACATTTGAATAGTGTTGAAGAAATAAATAAAATTACCATCTTATGCAACTTGCAGGAGGTGCACTGAGTATTAGTCAGGTGTGTTGTTTAGCTCATTCTATCACTTGGACCAACAGCCAGACTTTGCAGTGCATCAGTAAGAGTTTAAAGAGATGAAAAATACATACAGAAAAATGCTATTGTATATTAACACCGCAAAGTATTTTTGTGTCTTTCCTGTAGCTTACAATTTTAAGACACTATGAGAACAATTCTTCGTGCAAATTCTTAAGAGACCACATGACCTTATCCCTCATATCCTATAAACACATTTATTGTTGCTACCTTGTTTACAAAAACTGGCTTTTAACACCTCTAAAGCAAAGCAGCTTTTTCCAGGTTCTTTCAAACTCAAGCACTGTTAAGTTTGTGTTCTGGATCTTTGCTAACTCTTAGTTAAGTTCCTCAGGCCTTTGATAGATCCTTCCTCTGATGACAATAGTAGCATTAATCATTTTAGGTAAGGGATTGTGCTTATAAGATATTAGTGGAGATAAGGCTATGTGCGAGTAGTGTACAGATAGCAATACCTTTGCCATTCTTCAAAGTGATTCTAAGTTCATTGTCTTCTTTCTTTCTCTCTCTTTTTTTTCCCGTTTCTGTGTTAACAGTTTATGCAGATGTGGCAAATTCTGGTGTGTGAGCAAATATGATAATCCAGCTTTTTTTCTTTTAGCTGTTTTCCTGGCATACAAATGAATACTGGAAGCTTAATTTAGGCAATACAGTGAAAACTGGAAGTGAAATTAAACTTGGGAGAGAAAATCTCCTGAAACGGGTGGTGTCGTTTCTGACAGGTACTCGTAGCTCAGGCCTATAATGTTAGCAATGATTTGGTTTTCTTGCACACGTTTTTAAAAAATCTGCAAGTATTTCTGGGCAACATTGCCAGGATGCATTAGCCAATTATAAATATGTTAAATGTAAAATAAATAGAAGGTAACTTTTCTGGAATAAAATTTAACAATCAGATTAGAGATGAGCATCTTCCACTTGAGGTTTTCCACAAAAGTAGCTTTGGTTTTAGTTCACCACCTTGCTTTCTCAGTTTGCTTGCAGCTGCTCTGTATTTACTAAATCTGAATATTCCATAAATTTGAACAGCAGTTGTGTGCTTGGCTTGAACCTTGGTTTCAAAGCGGAACGTATTGAGGCCTCAGTATTTATCATGGTTCATCTTTTGCAGTGCCATCTGGTGTCAATTAAAAGAATAGAAAATTCCTTATTTTCTAACTATTCTATCCGAAAAATAGAAATAAGAGAATGAAAAAATACAACTAAGTTCAGAATGAAAACAGCCTGAATTTTATGATTCTTAGACTTTTTTTTAAAGGGGACATGGATTTTAAAATAGAATAATGGAAATTTATCATTTGTTATTCTTTTGAGGTATTTGTGTTTAGTCCTATAAATAATCTGGTAAATACCATTTGTGGAAGTCAGAAGGCATTTTGGATTTCATTGGTAACTCATAAGAAATAGCTCCATGGCACTATAGTAACTGGCTTCATTTTCTACCATCCACAAAATAAAATTTTCTACCTGAGAGACTGATAACAGATTTTACTACTTTCTGTCTTTCCTTTAACATATTAATTAAACCCTAAGATATTTTTTTTGTCCATAAGTTTTTAACATATATGATATGAACATCTGTTTGAATTTCTGCATGTGGGAAGACACCTTCCAACCTTAATGGATTATTTCATGTGTTCCATTGACAGTAAATTTCTCAAAGAAAAGTGTACCTGTGACAAAATTTGTATTATTCCACAATATTTTTCTTAGGTATAAGTTAAATACAAAGATCTTTAGGTGATGCATTACTGGCTGGCATTGGCTAACATAGGCTATACCAATTGATGGCCCTTAGCCAAATTAAGTTCCGATGAGCTTCTTGTCTGAAAACTTTTACTGTTTTGCAAAATTGCAGTATTGGTGACTGGGATGGGGCTTTTTTTGGGGGGGGTGGAGGAGTGGGTGGAGGATGTTGGTAGTTAATTTCATGCCAACTTGGATATGCTGTATATTTATCTGCTTCAGCACTTAATATCATCTGGGATTTTTACCTGGAGAGCCTCTTCCTATTTTTTTGTGGTCTCAGAAGAATTGGTTCTTTTGAAGTTAATAAAAACTAAACCAAATACATAGGGTTTTTTTGCTGACAATGGAGGTTTTGGTTTTGCTTTATTCTGAATCTAACAGATGGTATTTTAGAGGAGAAAAGGACTTGCTGCCTGTGCAAAAACTTGATCTCAGTACAACTCTCACTTGAGGTTACTGTAAAAACTTACTAAGCAGATTATTCTAAATGAACCGATTGACCTAATTCTTTGTCTCTTTCAATTTATCCTTGATGTATCCATCAAACCATGTCTTAGAAAGTGTCTAATTCTGAAATGCTAGCACTTGGAAGACATCTACCTGGATTCCTAATACTTTTAAGATTTGTGATTGGAGTAATTTGATTAACTGAAAATGGTCATTGTTTTTGATTAGTTAGAATCTTAAAAAATAGCACCAAAGAGTAGGATCATCACCATTAACTGTTTCGTTTTGCTTCTCTGGGTTCAATCTAGAGTGTATCTGTCAAAGTCAAACACAGATGTTTATATTCTAGCCTGAAATAGGCTCAGAACCTATTCCTACTTCATTTTTCTGACTGCATACTCTTGAGGTCAAGGAGCTAATGAGAGCTGCATGGCTTATGGCGCATATTTCTCGGTTGTTAGTATAAGTTACATCTGCTGCATTGGCATTATTCTTTTCACCAGCACCTGAATCCTCTCTAGAGCTATCTTAGTCTCGGTTCTCTTCAGAGTTTGTGACTGTGTGACTCGGCTTGCTGTAAAGGTTTAGGTGCTTGTTCATTTAGATCAGATTCAGAATTCATGAAAGGAAAGATGGAAAAGGCTATGTTTCTGTCCAAGCTCAGCGTGGTTATGATGATAATAAAGCCACCTGCTAGGCTACCTAGCTAGAGTTTAGCTGGGCTTTGTGCTTTAAAGTCTTATTTCTAGGCTTACAAAAACACACACACACACTTTGAAGAGCACGCAGGTACAGTAGCTAAATCCCATTGGAATAAATATAGGCTCACCATGAAGTTTTAGTAAAGGAGAGGAAAAAAAATTTGCTGTCTGTATCTTTAGTCTTTTGAAAACTTGACCCTTTCCTTTATCTGATTCCTGCCCCCACCTCGCCACCCCTTTAGAAAATCTCTTTAAGCATTAAAAGATTTGGGAATTTAGGGAATGGTAACTTTCAGCATGTTATCTCACCCTTTTTGTAATATAAGGTTGTAGCAGAGGAAAAATATAGTAGACCAAATTATCCAACTGTAATCACATATAATTATGCGTTTCATGTAATGTAATCAAGCATTTCATTTTAGCTTTTATTGTTATTTCGTGTCAACAAATTGCTTCTTTCCACTGTCTTCTGTTTGCCAACAGATGGCAGCAAAGGATTGAAAAGTAAATTTGGTTTATTTTGTTTGAACAAATAATTATCTACCAAGAAGCAATCAAATATCACTGAAGGCATGTTTTCTTCTTCTCAGCAATATAAGATAAATTTTTAAAGATGCTTTTTAGTGATCAGACAACACAAGAAAAATAAAACTTGTGATTATTTTTCAAGGTTGTTTTTAAGCTCAGCTATCTGTTAATGTATATACTTCAGACTGAAATTCTTTCTGATATAGTACATTAAGAAACACTGACATTCTGTCATCAGCATGCACAAGGAATGAATCATACTCTTTGTTTTTTTTCACAAAAATCTATATTTCAGATATATTTGTGGCACATGACAGTTTCCATGGAATTTCCTGACACAAAAGCCCAGATGCACAAATGCTTCAGGAGCTTGAAGTTCTGCATAATATTCCCAGCATATTTTCCCATCTGGAGAGACACAGGAATAGTTGAGCAGAAACAAAGGAAAAGTATCCACTTGAACAATCCTGTTTCTCTCCAGAACTTAGGTGCATACTGTCTACCATAGAAGAATTTCCTTCACCACCTGCACAGTCTCTGGTGAGATACTTAAGGCCACATGAGTCACCAGAGCCTGAAGTTGTAGGTGACTTCCATTACTGCAAGCCTGTTTGCAGGTCAGCTGAGCTGTGTAACTTACTTCCTGCCACACTGGTGCGGTAGTACTCCTTCCAAACAACAGCCAAGGTTGCTGCAGAATAATGCATCATTCTATGTGGCTGCGTAAATTTAGACTAGGACTTTAGGACAGATGGAGATTACGGCAGGGCTGGGACATAATTCATGTTGTCCCATAGTCCATGGAAGACTGTGCTGTGCTTTGCTTCCAGGATACAGGGGTAGATTGTGGTGCTTCCAGCCAGGTCTTATGTGATTGCCAGGCTCAGCAGCTGCCAATCTGTTTTAGGCTGGTGGAACTACTACTTAAACCTGCTTTTTCTTTAATCACTCTGTTTCTTTTTCCTCCTTTTTTTTTTTTCTTTTTTTATTCTCTCTGTACCCTGTGCCTAACTACCTTTTCAATCACCCTAGTCTTTTCGTGGTGCCTCTTTGCTTTCCCTCATCATGCTGCTCTCCAGTTTCCGCTGCATCTTTGTCATACTTCTGCTGCTAGTGCAAGGAGTCACTAACAATATTAGAATAATGATGTAATTATATCTTTAGTTCCCTTTCATATCCTTACAGCTGCCAAGTCACATAAGCAGAAGATCTTGCAAAGAACCAGCAAATCATGGTGGTGCTTACTGCCTTGTGCTCTGCCCTTGTGTGGTGTATCTGTAAAACATATATATCCTTATATGGCAGAATTCAGTTCTACTTTGTTCCAGGGTCCATTTCTGTATATTATCTAGTAGTTGCTTGACTAACCCAATTGGCTATGATTTACGAACCAAAGTGTAAGAGTTAGGCATGTAATGTGTTTGAGGAGCTGGGCCTCAAAGCGATGTACAAAACAGACTGAAATACAAACATGCTGTGTCTCAGTTAACCATCTATGTTATAAGAAATCTTTTGAAGGTTAGCTTTACAGGTAAGGGAATGTTGGCTTACGTGCCTCCGTGTGTAGATTGTTCTCTATTCAGCTCAATAGAGAGCTGAAAGAGTCATATATTTTAATATTTTCCTTAGTATGCATTTTCCAGTAACCCGTATAGGACCAGGACAGTCTAATCTAAATGTTAACATTGACGTTATTTTTGTGCTTGACGGGAAATGAGGACTAATGACTAAACCATTGATAAATTGAATAAATTGGAATATGTCATATTAAATTTGCTTACGTGCTATAGACTGCAGTGAAATATTGATGTCAGTCTGGATTTGTATATTATGTCTGCAAATTGCCCTTTTTTTGTTACACAAAATATCTTGCTTGGGAAAGGCACTTAATTACATCTGAAACTTTCATTGACATCTAAGCAGGCCTATTTGGTAATACTATGACTATTAAATATAGCACTTCAGTCTTGCTGCTTTGAACATGGTTCTTTTTCAGAACCCCAGAAGACATTGATTTTTGTTCACTGTAAACAGAGCTCGTACTGTAGAAGAGAGAGGAGTGGGAACTTTCCAGTGGAGTTTGCAGAACTGAGTCAGTGAGAGCTGATATAATGGGTTACCGGGCATTTGTTCATATGAGAGATTATCTTTTTATTTTCTCATATAATGCAATTCTGTCTGTAAACTTGTAATTTCTTAGTTTGTGAGAAAGAGATGCCATAAATATTCCTAGGAAAAAGTTCTGATTGTACTATGATAATAGATTTGCCATGGCATGAGGTCATTACCTCTACAGCTGCCAGTAGTCCTGGCTTTGATGGAGGGGAAATATTAGGCATTATATATATGTGTGCATATATATATATATATATGATACTTATTTGAGAGGGCTGATCAACAGTGAACCCACCCAAAATGATAGTGGTTCATCTTGGAAACATACTTCAGTCTTCATTGTTTTTTTGTGAAAATACTATGATGAAAAGTAATTGTATGCTTATACCAGTTATACTGAAACACCATTTTCTTGGAGATAGGAATAGTAATTTTGATAAATAATCTCAAAGGTTTTTAACAGTCATTATTTTTAAAAGTTACATAGAAAGAGGTGGCAGAAAAAAATATAGCAAAGTAGGGTGAGGGCGGAGTAACAAAGAGAAGGTAAAATAGATGTGATTTCTCCATGTGCTGGGTGGGGGTAAGATGCATTTGAATTTCAAACATCCTCAATGGCTTTACTCAGCAGAAATGATCTGCATCTCCTTTGTGTAAGTAATATCTCCGCAAGCCTTGGAACAAATCCTCACACCCTACTGACTTTTAATACTTAGCAGAAAATGAGTTGCTGAATAAAAGATGCGACAAGTTAAAAGGGTCTTTTCATTGGGAGTCAAAATAAATGCTGCGGAGAGTTGGTGCTTTTGCTGTCAGGAGCAGGTGAATTAGGTTTCCGCTCTCATCCCATCTCACGCAACTGCTTACAGCTTCTCTAACACATACCTGGGGATCTGTCTTCATGTGAAACCTAATCCATTTATGTGGAGGACAGTTAAGAGACTAGTCTGCTGCTCATTAAGGAATGTAAAAGGAAACCTAGGATAAGGAACACGTTTTCAAACAGTACCCAGGAGAGGAAAGAGATAGGCAGGGGATTGGAGTGTGAGTATTAAAACAATTTTAGCTATCATTATTTTTTATTAAGCATTGAGAACTCTGAGGAGACTTCATAATAGTAGATATTTATCTCTCTATTTCTCTATATAGGGTTTAGGGGCCAAGAAGAGGATTTGTTTTAAAACACTGAAGTGTTGTATCATGTTTCTGAAGTGACAGAAAAGATACAAATGAGAGGCTCTGAAAGGTAGTACAGTCATTGATTCCTGAGCTATCCCCTTCTTTAAGCAATCATTAACTGAAATTACCCAAAAAGCTCTAATATTTTCATAAGGGTAGATCTAGATTAGAGTTCAACTGTGCTCAACTGGCAATGTATGCAGAGCTCACCTCATGGAAAAAATTCAGGTAAGGTCTCTAGAAAATTCCTTGGAGAAAATGAGTTTGAGAAATCAGTAGCTCACTGAGAAGAGATTGTAAACATTTATGACAAGTTAAAAGAGTTTCCATGGCAGGTTGGCAGCCTTATGCTACTGAATTATTGCATGAAAATAATGCAATCTTTCATTCCTGTAGTAACCTGCAAGCATTCCTTTTAAATACATTTTTTTATTACATGAAATTCTTATTTTTATTAATCCTAAATACCAGTTAGATGTCTCTTGAGATAAATATGAATGAAGCATGATCTGCAAAAGAAATAACGTTTTTAGTACTTAAAATTACCTTATATCTGTTGTATGTTGCCTTAATACAACAGCTCACCATATCAGCAGTAGTAAATCTGGATATTAAACGCAGCTTTTCGTCTCTGACATCCAGAACAGATCAGTTTTGGTTTAGAAGGATAGTTACAACACTCTTCTGGCTAATGAAAAAGTCTCAAAATTACCCTCAACAACAACAAAAACCACAACCAAAATCAACCATGCTTTATTCAAATTATATTTAGGAATTTAATTTATATTAGTAGAAGGAAACATTGATAATAATACTTTGTCTTCTCAAAAATTAGAACCCCTACAGAACTATTGTTTAACTTTCCTTTTTAAAAAAAACACCAAAAACCAGGCTGAAAATCTTTACTTACGTTAGGAAATGCATTTAAATGTATATGTTCCATCCAGTAGACACTGCAGTCTGTGGCAGCCACACAGCTTGGTTGATCTGTGAACATAATTCTAGTATGGTAAAAATGCTTTGGATTTGTATGACCTCAGCCCTCCAGACGGATTGCTGTGTTTCACATGAGATGTCCTATAGTCTCTGTATAGCTAACCTTCCACATGGGAGGAAGGAGGATGTGTAGAGACAGCCCATGGAGTCTAATGACTGTTGTTGAGGAAAATTCACATCTTAATTGCTTAGAATAAGGACTTGGAAGACCTAATGTTTAATAGTGGAATTGGGAAGAGTCAAGTCAACAGCAGAGGCTACACCACCAGAATACTTGATTGCAAGTTTCTTACCTTCGCAGGCTCAGCCTCAAAGCTTTGCAATGTGACTTTCCCCCCCAGCCCCAACCTTTGAGTTGCTGCAGGTTAGCGAACAACTTCATTCTTTGTCCCTTGCCTCTTTTCCCTGGGTCTTCCTCTTGCAAAAGTTGTCTGTAAGTAGTAGAGTTTCATGCCAGACAGCAGCAACAGTGGAAGCTTTCTGGAAAGTAATTAACCAGACTTTTTTTTGTCTTTTTTTTTTTTTTCCTTCCTGAAAAGACTGAATATTTCCTTCTTAGATGAGAATTTACAGATCCAGTTTCGTAGCGGGTAACAATTCTGAAATAATGTCATAGTCCAGAGATAAGTTTTAATTGACCCATGTACAGGAAAAATGAGTGTGAATTCCAGAATCTATTGAAAAGCCATAGATATACAAAGGAAAGAGAGAGAGAAAATGGTTGCCATAGACACAATTTCATATTCTCTGTTTACTGCACTGATAACTGCTTTATGGAAACCCAGAGAAAAGCCCCAACTGTGAATGTCCTGAAAAGTCTGTTATCCTTGCTATAATAACGAGACTATTTTCAGAGCTCTTCAAACCACTAATTACCATAAAGGGATTGTCCCACAGAGCTCCAGTTAAATAGTTGTATATGCGAGAATACATTCAAGATCAATATGTAATTATGATATTCATAGAAAGATTTCATAGTCAAATTTAGTAGAAACAGATGGACTTGCTACATATGGCTAGTGGAGATATAAAGTTGGTAGGAAAAGTATAATTTCTGTAGATACACACCAAGAATGTAAGATTCTTTATTCTTCCTTATCAGGAAGACAGTATGCTAATTCATCCCAAGTCTGCTGCTTTCTTCTTTTGTACATAATAGCTAAAATGTCAGGAAGAGTCGATACATATGTGCATGTGGTATAGAGAAATCTAGAGAAGCTTTTCTCATAGTTTCACACATTATTCTACTAGCATAATTCTCCATCAAATCACTGAAAGATATAATCTGTTCTTAGGCTATTTGGATGTCATGGTAATAACCACTAAGCCCTTGAAAATTCTGTTTGTTGGAAATAGATGTGAGGTAGAGAGATTTTAAAAAATATCAATGTTAAGACTTCATTTTGTCTAATATAAAGAGAAAAAACCAGACCATTAATTTTAAACTTTTGGTAACTGGGAGCTTGCAAGGATATTACTGCTTAAAAAAGCCTTGACAACCCAACATGTAGGGATTTAACAGGTAACTCCATTAACTCTAATGGGAGTAGTTCAGCTAATCTCTGACATTGCGACTAGACTGCTGACAAGCTCAGCTGCCCTTTTAGGGGAGGGAATTGTGGCAACTGAAAAGATGATAGTCACATAGTGAAAGATGGTGTCTGAAGAAGAGTTAAACAGGATGTTTTCATTAGCTTTAAAGAGCTCTTGCTATTCATTAGGCAACTTGCTGTAAAGACCACGTTAGAATTGTTACTCATAGTATCTTTTCATAAGAAATGTAAGTATCACATAGAATCGCATTTTATATGTTTCCTTATGGAGTTTCTGTACAAAAGCAAAATATGGGCAGTTGGGATTGATTTTGTTCTAAATTTTAACGTGGTTGACTAGAATTAAAAGGCCTTTTGCTGTTATACTCAAGTTAGGGTACTGTGTCCTGAGCTGCCCTGGTGACAACATTCATATACAGGAGGCTACGAAAATGTTGAGTTTGAACTTTTCAGGGCTAGGTTCACTTTCCTGATGCACTTCCACTCTACTTTGTTTTTCTGGTGTTTTGTTCCACACCTGCATTACTCTGGCACATGGTAGGGTTACTCTCTGCTTGTAAAACACTCCATCAAAAAACAGAAACAGATTCTACTTACAAGAGTAATGATTGGGAGGTCTGAAGAAGAGACACTCATCTTGGTTGTGCAATTGATGACTAGACTGGCTCAAGACAGCAACAGAACAAGCAGCTGGCCAGACAGAAATTTTGTGGCCTAGTTACCAATGTCCAGTCTACACAGGAATACAGGTCTCCTGCCTTTTGTTCTGATCTCTGAAGGGCTGTTGTAGAATATAGGTGGTCAAAGCAGGAAACACTTAGAATAGAGAAATCAAATGTCAATCCTTCCAAATAAGGAGATACAAAATTGATTGTCTTCTGGTCCCTCTTTAAGCTATGGCTAAAATACTTGCCCAATTAAAAATGCATAATAGATGTATGATAGAAGATACCAAGTAGATAAAAGGCAGATACTAAGTGGTTATGCACTGAAGCCATTGGGTTTTGCCATGACTTGCACATGTACATTGATTATCAGTATTAGTCTCGTGTTTGCCCTTCCTATGTAGCTCAAGTAAAGAATCTGAATTAACAACTGTCATTGGGAAAGTGTCTTGTGGGGCCAAAGGAACAGGTGCATCTTCAAGGCAATGACCGAGAGCAGCCAGGTATAAAAAAGAAAAAAGGAAGCTGGGTATAGCCTTTTCCAATTCAGAAGCATTTTGTTCAGTTAATTACTGCACACAAATGAGTGAGGGCATCGTATGTTTGCTCAGGACTATGTGGCGTCACAGATTTACACAGTTTCTGTGAGAATTACAAAACACAGAAGTGTTTCTTCTGCTGTTTTGAAGTTTCTTTTGAAGTGCACCAAGCTTTATTCCTGTCTGAAGTTTTCTTTGATAATAGCAAAATGCAAACTATTACTTCTGAACTTTATCTGTATCTGTCTATAACATCATCTTAGTTACAAACTGCTGTGACCTTTTTATTCTTTTGAAAGTGTTCCTAGATAATGAGAGGCATTTGTAGTTACCAGTCTTATCTCTTATGCAAACTAGATTATTCTGATGAGATTCTCTTCGGTTTATGCTTTTAAGGAATGAGTGTGTGAACAGACAAGAGAAATGAAACTGAGAATTAGTCATTTTTATAGAGATACGTCCAGGATAGCATTTCTTCTGCAAGATCCAATTAAAATAAGAAATGGATCTTTTTTCCTCTTGCTTTCTTCCTTTTGTTCCTTCATCACATTCTTCCTTTTAAAGTGGCAGTTACAGTTATAAGGGTGTATATGTAGTCAGTATGGAAACATGCACTAGAATGGTGTCTCAGCATCGGAGGGAATGCAGAAAATGTTCACTATAAAGATTGTCTTGTGCTAATTTTACTATACTTTCATTTTGTTCCAGATATTATTTGGGGTACATTGCTTGAAGGTTATAAAACCATTACATCTTTAATCTAAAATTATGATTATATAGGAGTAGAATAATAGGAAATTATTCTGTCTCAGCATGAATATATGGATTGCTATTCAATTAAAAAAAAATGTGCCAAAGATGCTACAGTTTGTATAAGGTTATACTTTTGGTGTTTAGGATAAATAAAATATATACACTGTATGTCTTTTTACATCTACTCTTTATATGGGGTATTAATAAATGTTTATGTAGGTACAGATTACTGCCCTCCTCCACTAGTCATATCTAAGCTTTTATTGTAATTTCTTCTTCCATTGTCTTTACCACTGCATTTAAATGTGGAGCTGTACTGTGATGTCCCATTTGTTTTTTAATTGACTTTATTATCTGTTGTATAGAACTTAATCAGTTCTATTGGATGTTATCTGCAGGTGCATACAGTAAGGGCATATTACATTGATTTTTCATTTTTCACATCAACCCAACTGCATACAGAGTTGTTGCTGTGTTTGCTATTGACAACTGGGTTATTTACAGGCGCTCAGTCAAAGTGTAACATACATCAGGACAATTACAAACTCCATGGTATAGATTTATTAGACAGCAAATAAGAAAATAGTAACTTGTGGCACCTGACTGTCCAGGATGAAGGATCCAGGAGCCATGGAAAGCTTGAGAAAAGCTTTCAGCATCAGTGTAAGAGCTCTTCAGCTGAAGGTGAATGTCTGCCCAGAACCTCTGGTGGAGAGTGAGGTACGATGCTGCCTCCCTATTATGAGTATCCTTATGCAAACAAGTATTCGATTTTGTCACAATGCAGGTCAGTGCATTATCCTGTATGTTGAAAATTTTATAGAACCTGTAAAAACAGTTACATTCCAAAGATAGGGGTCTCTGGACATAGATGAAGAAAAAGTATATGCATGCTAATTGTAATTTAAAATTCAATAGTTCATTTTCGATGCCTACACAAACAACTCTGGCAATGTAAAAGGGGTAAACCTGCAAGGGTGGATGCAATGTGCAGACAATCCCAGTATCAGATGTAAACCTGTCATCATTCACTGTATTTATGTCCTCTAGAGCGCTGCGTCACAGAGCCTTATACCTGCATTTTCACTTCAGAAGTTGTGGATTCAGTTGCCCTTCTGAAACGACCTTTAGGGAGACATGAGCTTTTGCCTACAGTTTAGAAGTGGCCAAACTTGAAATGTCTGAATTTAATATAACAAGTCTTAAATATTCTATTTTAAGTTGTGTTTCCTAGTTGCTCTTCACCCATAGAGCAGTATTCTGTGCAGAATGGATAATTTTTTCTCTTGTGGTAATTTTTTATCAAGGTTTCCCAGGTAATTTTAGAAATCTTAGATTCTCTCTGCAGTGTTATTTCTGCTGCTGTGGTCTACACAGAGAGTTAGGTATTATCCATTTTGATTTTTTTTTCTTCTGTATAGTAGAGGTTAATAAAAATCTACAGCCCAATTTTGCACCTATTTTTTTTCTGTTGGTGAACAGAGAGCGGATTGATTAGAGTCACACAACCATTTGGGAGGGTAGCTGTGTTCTGACTCAAGAAAAGGGCTGTAATCAAGCAGACTGTCAGTAGACACTAAAGAACTGCTGCAAACAATACTGTATTTGTGTCAGATTTTCTTTCTAGGCCTAGATCTGTTCTTTTAAACCATGAATAACTTTCCTTCTCTTGCTTTAAGTTCTTATCAAACTGTGGAAACATTTTCATGTCGTAAAAGCCAGGTTTTACCTAAAATCAACTGTTTCAATTAACTACAATATGGAAGAAAATAATTCTGGTAATATGCAGAGACTTGCTTGGCTTGATTAGGAGTCCAGCAAGGGCTCTTTTCCTTCTTTGAGATACTTTGGACCCCGTAAATTTCCTAAGAAGGCAGGGAACATTGCCTGTGAACCTATGAAAGGTGACTTTCCTTTGTCTTTGAAAACACATCTCTGCAGCCGGATACACTCTGGCCCATACACTGAATTCCTGGCATGCTATAAGTAGGTTTTACCTTGCATCTTTTAGAGATGCACTATTTCTATCCAGTCTCTTTGTAGGAGTGCTGAAAAAGAAATCTGTTTTAGGCTCCATTCAGCTAGAAAGATCGATGTTGGAGAGATTTCCCTGTCATAGAGAAGCCACTAGTCTCTGCTCGCTTTATACCCTTGAACAGTGTTAAGTATTGGGTTGCATCAGTATAATGCATTATTCTTTCTGATAAAAAAGCAGTGCATTTCATTGCTTAAATGGAATTTGAATAACACTGTTGAAATCAATAGCAGTTTCTTATCCATATAAAGATAATTGATCTTTTTGAGGCTCTTTAAATACAATGAGTATTTGATTGTGTTTCCTTCCATTGTTCAGCTTAACACATTAACATAGTAAAATTAAATGTTGCTTGTAAAATGACTGTAACATTCAGTGGTTTTCACTTTTACAACACTTCTTTGTGGTTTGTTTTAGCTGTAAATGAAGGTAAGACCCGCTGCTTTGAAATGGGCAATAGCACAAGCATATTCTTTGCAGTTTACGGAAATCAGTCACTTCTGTGGTCTCTGGTCATCCTACAGTATGCACTTCATGCTCCAGTGTTATTGTTTTTCTGATTTCCTGATGTTAGTCAGATACCAGTCCCACTGTGTCTGAAATGCAAAGTTTGGGACTGGAGATGCAGACTATCTTTTATGTATCAAAAATACACCTTCAATACACCTTAATTCTGTATTGACCCAGAAACAGACAGTTCACTGTGTAAGAATGTTAGAAACATGAAGCAGAAGTAACCTGGGAGATAAGTGAGAGCACAGGTTTTCAGACTCCCTTTTCACTATGAACATAAGGTAAAGAAACAGCTTCAGCTAGTGTGTGATGGGTGCCATCCTCTTCCCACTCCAGGGCATTGGTTTCTGCTGGAACGTAGCAAAGTACAGAACAAAGATCTGCCTTGCAACGTTGCTAAGAGGCAGCTTTTCTTATATATCCTATTTCTTTTAGTATTCAAGGTGTCCTACAGACTTTTAATTGTTAAGACAATGACACATCTTGTGTTTGAAGGTCTGAATTTTCATTTAATTTATATTTGTGTATACTGAACATCACAGTGTGGTGTTGTGTAGCCTGGAGAAAAGAAGGCTGAGGGGAGACCTTATCTGTGTTTACAAGTACCTAAAGGGTGTGTTGAAGGAGGATGGAGCCGGACCCTTTTCAGTGGTTTCCAGTGATAGGACAAGGGGCAATGGGCACAAGCTGGAACATAGGAAGTTCCATTCAAATATGAGGAAAAGCTTCTTTCTGATGAGGGTGGCAGAACGCTGGAACAGGCTTCTCAGGGAGGTTGTGTAATCCCCCTCTCTGGAAACCTTCAAGACCCACCTGGATGCAGTCCTGAGTAATGTGCTCTAGGCAATCGTGCTTTAGCAGGGGAGTTGGACTAGATGATCTCTCGAGCTCCCTTCCAACTCTGACAATTCTGTGATTCCATGATTCTGTGTATTTGTCAAAGCAGAGGGTAAAGATCTTTGAAATTTTCACAGTGGATCACTTCCCATAAACAGCTGCAAATCTTAATCCACTAGCAGTTTCCCAAAAGAGTACTATTTATTTTAATTTATTGCAATCAGTTAACTATCACCTCAAACTTTTTAGTTTGCTTTTGCTCTCCATTTATTCCAATCTCTCAGTTGGTCATTAAAGAAAACCTACTGTGATCCGAAGCGATCATAGCCCTATCAATCTACATTCAACGACTCTGTATTTAGTATCACCTTTTATGTTTGAAAAATTATACAGTCTTGAGGCTAAGAGGGTGAAAATGTTAGATATATGTTACAGTCTGGAATGGAAGGAGAAAGCAAGGCTTCTCTATGCCAGGCATGCTGAAACTTATCCAAAGATTTTCTATTTTTATCTAGTACTAATAAATTTTACATTACCTTTCATCCCACTGCAGGTGACAAAATTTATCATGTACGCTCTGATGGAGCCTATGGCTGATGAAGTGGTCTTGTTACTGAACTGATGATAGCTGGTCACTACTACCTTGCACGTTTCCGTCAGCTAAGTCATCCTTTTACTAGCTGGCCTGTCAAAATACTGCCCTATTGCCTTTCAGCATAACCAGCATAGTGGCAAGTAGTTTATGCATAGAAGACAGCAGAAGTTCAGAACTTCCTGCAACGTGTATTTGCTTAATGCAGAAAGTGTAGTGAACAAGTAAATATAAAAAAAAGGATCTGAAATTATTTATTCACTGAATGTTGTTCAATGTGATGGAATACAGTAGTCCAGTGGAGGTGAGGTGTGCACAGCTGTCTCTAANTCCCCCAGCAGCTCAACACAGTCAGAAACATTCAGCACTCATCATGCAGACATGAATAGGATCAAATGCCTCATCTTGTTCCCTTCCGTGGCTGATCTGGCTGAAAGTCTGCCAGTGGAATATGAACATTATATATACATCTATACCTAAACCTAAACAATAAACATCTCTCCAGTCGCTGGCTTTAGACTGGGCTGTGGCTAGCCCCTGGGTCCTCAGTCTCCCCAGCTGCTGGTCCAGGGCCAACTGGTCAGTGGGAAAAGATTCCCATACAACTGAGCAAGCTCCAAGCTCTCTTCCTGTACAAGAGAGCTCCAGGTTGGCCAGGGGAAGTTCAAACAAAGCCAGAGAAACCTCATGACTCAGCGCATATGAATTCAGCACAAGCCTGTGGCCTGTAACAGGCAATAGCCATACTGGGCTGCAGAGTATAGAGGCAAGGTAAGATGAGCAAGGGATCTCAGGATTAGGAAATAATACCTGTTCTGCTCCAAGTGGAACATGTGCTTGGAAGCATACTGTTCAGCTCAGTAATTTTGGTTAAGCATTCAAATGAGTACTGAATTCGGCCCTGTAATTTGACAACAAATTTCATTAAAAAAATTTACAAGCTATGCATTGCAGACTTGCTCGCTAAGGTAGCACATTTGTGATAGTCTGGTTTAGCAATGTGGATTATTTGGTCTTTAGAAGTAACCAGAAAGCAGCCAGTCCTATTGCGGCTCTTTTATTAAGCTCACATTGCAAATCCAGTGTGACCTACGCAAAACAGTTTGCTAGATCGTGATGAGCTTTGCTATAAGCAGGAAAAAGCAGTGGTTCTGAGGGTTTTTATAATGTTTATCAGTAGGAAAACAGAAGTGGCAATTGCTTTTAATTGCCCAATAATTTTATTATTCAAAAGATGGAATTTACAGGAAGCAGCTGCAGTTGTAACTGAACCAGCTCTTTTAATGTGTTCCTGGGTTTTTTCCTGTATTATATTATCTAATGGCGATAAGCTGCCGGCTTCAATCAAATTTTCGAATACTGTAAGAGTTGGATTTATCAAGCCCTGGGATGAATACTCCAGTACTCTCACTGAAAGAGACCTTTGTGAATTTGATGGTTCTGAATTGTCTATAGAAATCCCATTCCTTAAATTAAATCCCCTTTCATTCTTTGTTCTCTCAGTACACAAGAATTTTAAGATTCATAACCTATTTCTGTTTGGTTTTTCTCCCTTTGTAGTTTTTCCACCCGTCTCTTTTTTGTTATTCAGTGTGTAAGAAAATGCAGCCCCACAACGAACACGCACTCTGAATTAATTACCTGTTCTCTGTAAATATAAATAAATGACAGCAAGATCAAAATGAAAAGCAAAAATGGGAGGGCTAGCTCCTGTCACACCTGGAGTGGTACTGTTCCTAATTTTAAAAGATGTTTTAAAAGATACTGTAGTTCCTGTACTGCTGAACAATGTCCAATGTCAGTGATGCTGCTCTTCATGTGGCAGCGTCCCACCTAACAGAGCTGCCCCCGAGACTCACAGTGAACCTAAAGCAGACATATGATTTCCTTTAGGCATGAAATCATGTTTGAAGGCCTGTGAACAGCTATTTAACTGATTTGACTAACAGAATATAACCGTCTCATCACAGATGACCAAAATTGTCACTAGACCACAAATTCCCCTCAGCGCTTGTGAGATTGTGTTGAATGTAATTTGGCCTGCTCAGCAGTGAAGAAACGAGGTGCCAGTTAAGGTGCATCTTCATAATTTTTTTCCCATATGACAGTTTTTGTCCAATGCTATGCAAATGGAAATACTCCCTGTGTGATCAGGGGTGACTGTTTGCAAGAGAAACAGAATTTGGTGGAGCTGTCTTGTTCCTTGCGGGCTAAACCAAGAGTTTACTGTTCCTGCTACCATGCTTTTGAGGGAATTTTGGTCATGGTCCTGATCTGCTGGCCTTATCTTGGTGAAAATCCCACTTGAACTAATCCCATCTTAGTTCCCAGCTGGCAACAGAGTATGGAAAACAGCAGTGTGACCTGTTGTAGACTAAGCATATGCTAGATATGCAGTTTAAATATAAAAGATAGAAAAATGAAAATTTTAATTTGCTTATCCTCAGATAGTTATGTCTTTATTTAAAAATAATGGTGTTCAGAGTTTACAGACTCTAAGATCCTGTGCGATGGTGTTTCTATGGAATGTGAAGAAGGTAATGGTTAGCATCGTGTACTACATTCTTCAACCAACTTACCTGCATTCTGCATTATTATTGAATAGGACTCCAGAGAGATATGTCAATGTTTTTTGTTAATCTGGACAGGCAGTTATAAAGCACTGTTGTAATTAAATTTCTCTTTTCATTTGAATGGTGGAATTAAACAAATATTTTCCTTTGGAGAAAAGTAACAATTTGGTGTTAATTGCTTCTATCTGTTTCTCAGTGTTGTCAAATAACCTATTGTAAAAGCTACTTAATATTTCCAGGGGAATACCTTATATTGCGTCACTTATTTCTTTTGCTGGTTATTTCATTTGATGGTTAAACGGCAATTGAAATGAAAGGAATAAAGAAGCGCTTGTGGGCTGGGAACTCAAGGGATTGAGAATCTAAAGCAGAACAATGATTTAACATTTTTTCTTTTGTTAGGCTTTTTCTTTTCATATGTGAATTACATGCGAGTAAGAGAGATTACAGGGAGAAAAATTAACGGAGAATGCAGAATTCATTTAGATCAAACTCCCTGTGCCTAATAAGCAGTCAGAAAATCTACAAACTGTCTAATCTCTACAGTTTGTTCTTAGCCTTCTTAGATATAGAATTCACAAATCATTCCGAGAAAGGAAATTAGCCTATTAAAAATGAGAAAATACAAAAACAAAGCTTCAGCATCATACCAAGAGTTGTGTGGCTTCTAGTTACTGTGGAAGGGGCAATCAATAGAGAAAGCAGGAAAGGAAAGAAAGAGCATCTGCAGCAGAGATTTCCTGGAATGAAAAATGTGCTTGGATTGTTACTTTATTGAATTTTGCTACTGTAGGACATATTAAAGGACAAACCAACTCTCAAGCATCCATCCAAAATATGCAAGGTATTTGCATGTGAAAAATGTCTATGAATATACGTTCGTTTTCAAGTACTCAGTGTCAGGAGAACTTATGGGCTGTGTAAAATGCAGTAGACTTGATTACTTACAAATGCTTATATATGTGTATGTGTATGTCTCTTTTAAAGGGTGTGGTGGGGTAATAAGCAGGGAAGTCTTGTTTATATTGTCCAGGCTGCTGGATTTTGAGTCAAGGAAGGTGTGCTCAGGGGAGAAACTGGTTCTTTCTTGAAAGCAGCCAGCCATAATCAGCTTGAAGAATTTTCCTGGAGTACAGGATAGAATTAGCAGAGAGATACAGAGTAAATTGTGTTTAGAAATCGGGCATCCCTAACTGTAAGACCCCTGTGAGGTTCAGGGTAGTTCCACCTCAAGGCTCTGGGAGTCTTGGAACCTGTAGAGTTTCTGAGCCAGCAGTTACCGAGCTATGAATCAAACGTTTTAGTGGAGACATACTCAGCTGTACGTGTGACTGTCTTTAAAGGGAAGATGACGTTGCCAATGACATGTCCACCTCTCTCATTGTTCGTGTGAGCTTTGAATCAGGCAGTGTCACCAGGTTTTTTGAGGTGCAAAGTGAGATTTTCCCCTACATTTCTGTCAGAACTTGAGTCTGTCAACCCTGCTGAATACGTGACGGTTTGTTAAACCGAAACAACTATGCTGAAGAAATGTAACTACTGATTTTCCAGTTAATCATACAAACAAAATAATTAACCATATTTTTCACTTGTGAAAGAAAAACCAAACATTTCCAGATACTTGGAGGTTAATTATTTTACATTAAAAACAATGTAAAGATACTGGTAAAATTAAAAAACAGATACTGTTCCAAAGCAGAAAAATAAGATATTGCACTCCATAACATATTTGAAGTGTGTTCTGTCTTTATTTCAGTGCTCTGAAAATTAATAACCCTGACTTTTTTGTGTGTGTGATTTCTTTTTATTAACTGAATTCTGTCAATTTGACAAATGAGTGAAATTTTGCTGGGACAATTTTGCATCTTTCTAACCAATGAAAGATGTGACTGGTTTTCTTTGTCCACTTTTGCTCTTAGTCAGTATGGATTTGAGCAGTACCTGATGATAGCTCTTATTTCTGACTGCCTTGTCCATATTGCTGGAGGCAGATGCTTTTCTTGGGTAGTTGATTCCTCAAACCGAGTGTTTCAAGCCCTGGAGTTATTGCCAGAGCTGGGGTGTGTGTTTGTTTGTTTGTTGTTTTTTGTTTGTTTGGTTTGGTTTGGTTTCGAAATTCCACCTCATTTTCAGGACTGCAAACTTCTTGCATACTTTCTTCAGGGAGAACCGGACCATGAATACAGGCCTAGCAAAGGAAGCTCTTCAATACAGAGAACATGTCAATTCATGATGGAATGTGCTTGGAAAAATGCTCTTCACTGTTGCAGTATAGGTCGCCAGACCCTATACTGCAACACTTCACATAACTAATCTTGCTACTTCAGTTAGCAGTCTTACAGCAGAGCTTATGGTTTTTTTAACCTAATCTTGCATGGTCTCACAGAAGATCAGTCAGCATTCTTTGTTTATAAAACTCTGCTTTATTAAAAGGTAAAGGAAAACAATCCCTATTCTTATCCAGAAAAAAAAAAAAANAAAAAAAAAAAAAAGACGAGGAAAAAGCAGCTCTAACTGGCCTGTTTTATTTAATGGGATTAGCTGAAGGAGCTGTAGATTGCACTACTCCCCAGTCTTGTAGCACCAGCTTTTTTTCTGTACAGAATCGTCTTTAGTTAATACTTATATAAAACTTACCTATGTATGGCACATAGTCAGTTCTGGTGACCCTGAGCAGCATTGTCACAAATCTTCTGGAATAACCTTGCTGATGTGTCAACTTCTGTTCTAGCAAATGACTAGACTAATTCACCAACTGTACCTAAGGATCATGCTGCTCTTCAGAACATGAAGTTAGAGTTTTTGAAATGTAACAGGATTCACAAAATGCTGGGGTCCACAGTTTGATATGCAAATATGTGTCTGGTAGGCTGGGATTCCATTTTTCCTCTTTGATGTGGTGTTTAGCTTAAATTATACTATTTATTTCTCGAAAAACCCCAGTGTCTGAATGCCTAAGTGGATCACAGACAGACATTTTTGCTTCAGTGAAATGGAAGGAAGCATGTCTCAAACTGGGCATTACTGGCCTGCATGCAAGTTATTCTTGGCATTTTTCATGTGAGGACTAATAAAGATTAGATATGTTGGAGCATTTTTTCTCTTTCATTAAAAAGAATAGGTTCAAATACTATTAAGGATTTCAATTAAGTATATTTACACTTAAATTGAAATGTTGCTATTGCCTTTTCCTTGCGTATTCACCTTTTAATTAGATATAAGAAGCATATACATATTTAATCATACCTTATTTTAGTAAGAGTATTTTCCAAATAATTTTTTATGACCACTTTTGTCACTTTAAAGCCTGTAAGTCTATCAGGTATTTAGAATACTTAACTTATTTTTCTGCCTTTTACTGTCTTACTGAGGTAACTAAATACCCAGCAGATGTGCATTTGCACCTTAAGATGAATATGGATACAGAGCCAGTAAGGTAAGAGCCAGGAACATAACCCTCTGTGTTTGGATTTCACTTGTTCACGCAGTGAACTCATGTAGCTTTCATTGCCTGCTTGTGCTTTTCAGTCTCACAGTTGTTATTTCATTAGCAAAGGGTTTTTTTTCCTTCAAAGTTTTACTGTGCCCTGTGTGGTTTTTTACAAATTATTATATAGACTGCTGTACCTCTTATAAATAAATACTCGAGCCTAAAAATATAGGTTAGCAATTAAAGAATTAAAAGTGTGGTTTACAGTTTCCTTTTAAGTCTTTATCGCAGTATGTCTGAAAGCTTTTTTGTACTACAGCCAAATTTGGAATAGCTCAATTGCCCATTATACGTAACAAGTAAGAAATTTGAAAATGGAAAAACTGAATAAATTGCAATAGGTCAGATGAGTTGCACCTGGAACCATTATGCAGATAACTGCATGGCCACCACTTCCTCACCTCAGAGCAGAGACTTGGTCAAAACTTCTTTCTGAAGCAGGAGGAAGGATGAGGAAAAGATTGCCAAAAGTTGGTATATGAAGTTCTGTGCCCTTGAAAATTAATAGCTTATTGTTTTCCAGTATTTTTCAAAATAATTGTAGTTGGTGTTTGGAACAGTAATTTATCTCTCCATTAGATTAGGACTTTCCTGGTCTTTGATACAGCATTAGCCATACCCTCACAAATGCTAATGTGGTGCCAAAGGACCAGATCATTAGGTAGAACCGGTAAGTACTGAGGCTTCTACAGCAACTCTCAATGCAGTTTTGAGCTCCACTCTGTTCCCTTGGTGCGACAGCCTCATCATGCCTGTGCTGTGACAGACCCATTACTGATGTGGATCATTATGTTCCTGCAGAGCCTATCAATCGGGGAATTCAAGTTTAGCTTCCTTTGGATGGCAGCTTGTATGTACCAAAATCTCTGTTTGACCTGACCTAACAATGTAATAATTACACAACAATACTGCTCTGAAACTAGTTATTAGTATAGACACAGTCGTATCCTTGTCAGTGTTCTGTATAACTGTGGCCATGGACAGGGGATACTGAGTTTATACAGGATGCAACATCCTCTTTCTTTCCCAGCAAACTTCATTATTGGAAACCTGCCTACTTCTGTTTGATGAGTGGTATCCATTTGGGTTTACGTCCTTCTTTAGGTGAGACTGAGCCTTTTGTTTTATAAATTTTTCTAAAGATTTGAAACCTTATTGGATGAGGGTCAGTTTCCAGAGGGGCTATAGAAACAGTTTGGTTTCTGAAATAATTCATTCTTTTCTGCTTTGATATTTTATTTGCCTTGGTGGGATGGGACTGTGTTCTTGTTTTGACATTTTGCAACTAATTAATCAATAAATAATTACAAACCTGTAAATCTGGAAGATTCCCTGCCGTAGAAATAAGTATTGTGCCTTAATGGAGTTGAAGACTTTCATATAACTACTTAATGACTGTGGTGGAAAATGAATGATGGAAATATATTCAAGTCTTTGTAAGTACAACATCTCAAAGTTAGATTATATTAAAATACCCTCTATTTTGCAGTAAGACAGTTGTAGTCATGCAGTTGAAATATTCTTTTACAGGCTTGTTTTTTCTACAGGTATTTCTTGAGCTGCTTTATCTGTTCATTTAAGGATAACATGAGGATGAGTTTGGGCTGCGGTACCTGGAGGTAGGAGTAAGAACTTGGATTCAGAATCGACCGGGCAGAAGGCAAGAGAGGAGGAGAAATCCTTTGATGGAAGGAGAAATCAAGATGGGCAGTGGTTCAGACTAGAGCTAAAGCAAAGACAGGACAGTGAATACTGACTGTTTGTCCTCAGGGCCCCCCTGTACTATAAAGCTTCCCCTTCAGGAGACCATCTGACTTTGAACACAACTCTATGCTGATGACTGCACATCATTAAAGGTAATAATAGATAAATATATGACCCGTCAGCAAAGCATTATGTGACTAATACAGGAGGAATTCTTTGTATTGGAAGCAGAAAGCTCTTTTAAAAAAATAAATGCTTAAGAAATTGTGTTACTTTAATAGATGGGTACTTGTGCACTTCAAAGTAGCATAATGGCAACATTGGACATTGTTTGAGTCTAATCCTGAAGGAGAGTAAACACAAGGTGTACAGGAGTTTGTGTCAGGAATCAGCCGGGTGAATATACGGAGACCTTGGGTCTTTTTTCTTTTTTTGAAACACACTTGTGCAGTGATCACACCTATTGCTAACTAGGGTAGTAAGAGTAGGGAACAGATATAGGAACATAATCTTACCCATTTAATCAAAGGAGAAAGTAATATCCTTTCAGAAAGTAAGATGTTTAAGTTTAAGGTGCTGGAAGGAGTTCAGCAGCAGGGGAGGATTCCGTCTTTTGCAACATGGGTAAGTACCTGCCCAGAGGGCATGTGTGGTGCTGGAACTGATAGGAGAAGTGCATTCTCTCGAGGAGAGAGTGGCTGAAGCAGAGACAGAGGACATGAGAAGCTCTTTAAAGGGATGTTGTGGTTGTGAAGATACTGCATGTGATGAATTTGTAACTTCTAATATTAGAAGATTCTCGTGTCTTGTCAGGGAGTCAAATTTAGGTTCCTCTGGATATGGTCCTCTCTGAGACAGAGATGGCACTTCCCTTCACGATCCAGAACATTTACTTGTCCTGCTTTGGCCAGTGGCTGCCCCATTTGCAGGGTTTCCACAAGAGCTGTATTTGTGCCCCCCTTTGTATTACAAGACTGAGAGAGAGATTTAGGTACAGATTCTAAAACAGGTAATTACACTACCAACATGAGAATGGGCTGAAGTTGAAGAACAGGAGTAGTGCCTGAAATCTAATAGCTTTGCCAGGCATGTGCTGGAAACTGAATTTTGACTCTATAGCTCAATTTGCTTTGAGACAAAAGTCTTTCAATGTTCTGTTAAGAAAGCTGGCCCACCACAATCTCACTGTCAGAAGTCCTTCCCCTCTCCTATCAAAAGCACGTGATAAATGTTTTAAGTAAAGAGTTTCAAATGATTTTTGCAAAGTCTCATAAATGTTCCATATGTCACTTTCTCTAAAATTATAATCTATTATCTCACTCAAGTGGAATAATAATGCGTTGAAAAAACTAAATTTATCCCAGGTGCCTCAGCAGGTTGATTCTTCATTATGTGTTAATCGTTAATGGCAATTTTCCATGGAGCATCTGCCAGTTCTAGTGAGCAGAGCTTCCAGAAATTATATTTTAATTTTAAACATAGACATTAAGAGAAGATAGAAAGTGTTTTGTTTTGTTTTGGTTTGGTTTTTTTTTAAAATCAATACTTACTTAATGTGTATGTATGCGTATGTATAAACTACCTGGGTATAGATACTATTTCGAGCAACAATACAAAATACTTTGATTTATAGAACCTGAATTAAAAATTGTTTTTGTGCTGTTCTATGTTAGTGGAATGCTTTTAGTTCTGAAGTACTCAGTCTTCACTGCACTATGGGTAAGGCAATGAGATTTATCAGCTGAGATCCTATGCTAGTGTTTTTATATACTTGTGTATACATATTGGTTATATAGTAGTACTGTACAGTTTAAGTTAAGTTGGTGCTGAGGAATTTCACTGTGCCACTTGGCTACAAGGTGATCTAAGTATTTCAGTTCTTGTTTCAAGGTAAAATAATTGATGAAAAAATATTAAAGTAGGATAAAAATTAAAGTTGTCTTTAGGTACTTGAGTTGTGTCATCCAGCATCATTCACATCATAGATGTAAATGAATTTGGTTAAGGTGACTGTGTGTAGGTCTGGTCTTTGTCCCATGAATTTAAATTGGCAATTACAGTATATTTTATAAATATATAAATTGATATTACTACATTATAATTGTTTTGAAAACATGAAAATAATTGACTTTTGATACATTTCAGAGTCCTTTTGGGATCTGTCTTTGAGTTATATATAAATTGTGACCTATTCAAGTTCCTTATGCGCATCTGAGTGTGTCTTTGGCTGTATCTTCATTCCATCTCATTTAAGATGTGAGTGTGTGAGGTGGTAGGAAGCAGCCATTCAATCTGTCCTGATCCCTGACCTGTAGAGTTATGTTGCCAAAATCACAGCAGGTCAAGGCAGAATCTTCCTGAATGTCTCAGCATGACCTCTGCTTTCCTTGAGATAAAAGCTCATACCACAGTAATATGTATCTGAATATTATTTCCATAGTGAAAAAGTATATTCCAAGAATGTATTAGTAAAAAATATATCTTATTTTATTATTAAAAAATGCTATACTTGTATTGAACAATGACATTTTAGCAAATAGATTTACCATACATATTAAAACTGGTTTTTAAATGATGTCCAACCAGTTGCCTGGGTAAGGAACAAAAAACCAGTGGGTTCAGGATTATAATTCCAGTATTGTGCTAACTAATTTCCAAATACATGGAAACAAACACATTATTTTCCTGATTGTCTTCAGTCTAAATAGGCAAATCAAATAGCAGATTGGGGGTATGGATCTAGGAGAGATGGAGAGCAACGTGGTATGACTAGCTGGATTGATGTGAGACATCCAGTCAGTGGTTACCACCTCCAGGTAAGGCTCAGTTGCTGATTTATTTTTTTTTCCCACCTTTGGAAGTTGAGTCATTAACTAGATAATGGCAAGGGCACCCATTAGTTGAACAGAGAAAGTGGTAGCACTGAATAGAGATAACATCTGGTAGGGATTTGACAAAGTGTGAATAAGCAGTTACGGGCAGTAGCATTTCTGTCTCAGTTCTTTTGCAGAAAAATTTATAAGTGGAGGACAATAAAAAACTGAAAAAGTAAAACAGATTAAAAAATGTATAAATAGGTGATCTCTTTTTCTGTGTAATCTAACATATATATGTGTAATGGTTCATAAAATAAAATTTAAAAGAAATAAATTAAAAAGTGACTTGAAGAGGCTCCTGATGAAAAGAGTAGATGATGTTACTTGGCAAAAATTCAAATTCAGTTCCTGCTTGTGCCATTGAAGCATGTTGTGTTTTCCAGTACTAACTTTCTTTCACATTATTCGTGTTCAGTATCGTATCAATTTCTGCTGTGAACCTTTTTTATATTGTAAAATTTAAAGACAAGCTTTACTGTTTAAATGACCCAAATAATCAGGAAATTGATTATACAAAACACCTTAAAATATGGGAAGAAAAAACACCATATATTAGTCCTTGTTTGTAAACTTTTATGTGGTTTTTTTAATGGTAAATGCGTATTTGAGTTGAATGTGTTTCAGTCTGTGATAAATATGTCAGTATTTTCTTCATACATGGCCAATTTCCCTTGAAAGTCAGGAAAGCGATGTAGTTTTCTCTAACAAATACTTTTGTCTTGTAAAATCTTTTTTCCACATGAATGCAATCCAGACTAGTGAATTAGAGTCATATGAAAGAAAATGGGCATTTGGTTTACAGGTGTTAACATTGCGGTTTTCACACTGTCTTAATAGAGGACAGAAGTCTCTTCATTACAAGGTAACAAATAACTTAAGATTTTCAAATCCTTATTCTGCTGAAACCCAACACAAAAGGGAAGGCATCCATGACAAAAAGATACGTTTTCTTCTTCCTATTTGCAATATAATTAAATGCACATGATTTTATCCTGTCAGGAAGACAGTGACCAGTTTGTTCCTGAGTTCTAAACGTTTGTGTATTATACTCAAATTAATCATTGAGTTTGGCTTTTCACAGTCTGATTGAAAAGAATTTGATAGATACCGAGAGCATGTCTTTGTCCAAAAAACCTGTTTCTATTCCCAGTTCATGCCGTTTTGTTATGTTTGTCAGGAACTGGACAACAAAGCAGTATAATCAACGAGAATCAACTGTGGGAATATAGATTTTATCAAGATGAGCTGTTTGGTATAGATCACAGAGCAATCATATCTCACATAATGAAGGTGCAGTTTAACTTAGATTTCCAAGAGTGGCTGAAGGGATTTTTAGGATAGAACCTGATTGCGTGCAGTACTCTACACAATCAGGCTTCTGAATTCCTATATTGGTAAGCTTTTAGAAGAAAAAATGCTGGAAAATCTTGCAATTTTGTTCTTCAACTCAGCTGTTCAGGTGAAAATGTTGAATATAACATTAGAATTAATAGGAGGGGTATAATGGTAAAAATTATGCATGTGGCAGTGGTGAAGGGAAATGTTTTTCTTCTCAGTAGTCCAATTAGTTTATTTGGAAGGGAGATTCTTAAAGGTAGCATTACTTTTGTCACAGAATCATGGACTTGTCAGAGTTGCAAAGAACCTCTAGAGATCATCTAGTCCAAAACTGGTCAATTAAACTGTTTGTTTGCTGTAAAATTGCAGGATGTAATAGCAAATCTTATATGTCAAATCATAGTTCAGAATTTAATACCTCATAGGACTCAAGAGCTCTAGGAAGAGTCCTGCCTATAATGGGAACCTAATGGTCTCTTATAGTTTGATAGTTTCTATTATTTTGCCAGTATGTTTGTTTATTTCTCTAAGCAAGTGAGCAATTCAAAAACATTGTAGGAAAGTCTTTTGTCCACCATTAAATATACAAAGGTCTAGTAATAAGAAGATATGGTATGATTATGACAGTGATTGCTTGGTTTCCGAGCTGTCTTTTCAAGCAAAGTGTGAACTTGTGACATTTTCACATTTATAAATTAAATAGTGCACTGTACAGATGCAAATAGAATAATAGCCTTGGTGAAGAACTGGACAGGTATTTAAAGAATATGTTGATTTTCTGTTGAGCAGAAGTTGCTTATATAGGGGGAAAGCTTAGGATTTCTGAGAGATCAGTTACTTGTACTATTACTCTGAAATGCTGACAAACTTCTAAGGCAGTGTTTGCATTTGTCTGTAATTTAAAGTAACTATAACAAAGTTACTTTTGAACAAAGTAAAATTTGTCTGAATTTAAGAAAAATAAACATGGAAGAAATTAACCCTTGGAATTCCAAATGATGCCATCGCAGTTACTATGAATTTATAACTTTCCAAACTGTGTGGTGGCAAAATACAGAGCAGTGTTTCCCACAAGTTCTACTACTGCTGTGCCCATGGAGGGCGACACTGCTGAATTGGCTTTGTGCAGGGACTCCAAATGTGTCAACAAAGTTGTTACTCGTCATGATGATGATGACGATGGTGATCCATCAAGGGTAGTAATAGGTTGGCCACTACAGAAAGGTCTGAGCACGATCAGGTGGGAAATAGGGCTTGTGTCCCCCCCAAAAGTGGCAGGACAATTAGCCCAGCTGAATGCATCTACATGAATCTACATGAGATCTTCAAGTTTGAAGGGGGGAATCCATCAGCAAGGCTCATTGATGGAATAGGAACTATGGCTGAGCCAAGCAAGGAATGGTCAGGTAGAAGATAGGCCTACCTACACCAAAAAGATGGTGGGACCAGTAACCCAACTAAAGTGCTTCTACACTAATACACACACTATGGGCAACAAACAAGAGGAGCTGGAACCCTTTGTGTGACAGGAAAGCTATGATGTAGTTGCCATCACATAAACATGGTGGGATGACTCACATGACTGAAGTGCTGCAATGGATGGCTACAAACCCTTCAGAAGGGACAGGCAAGCAAGGAGAGGAGGAAGGGTGGCCCTATATGTTACAGAGGGTTATGAATGCCAAGAACTAAGTGAGGGAATCAGGGGGAGGGACCAGCAAGGCTGATATTGTGGTGGGGGTCTGTTTCAGACCACCAAACCAGGATGTAGAGGTAGATAAGATATTCTATAAGCAGCTAGGAGAGGTCTCAAGATCGCTTGGCCTTCTTCTGGTGGGAGACTTCAACCTACCAGGTATCAGCTGGGCATACAATACGGCTGAGAGGGAACAGTCTAGGAGGTTCCTAGAGTGCATTGGGGATAACTTCCCGACGCAGCTGGTGAGGGAGCACAGCTGGATCTGCTGTTTGTGAATACAGAAGGACTTGGGGGGCATGTGATGGTTGGAGGCCATCTTGGGCACAGAGACCATGAATTAATAGAGCTCTCAATTCTGAGAGAAGCAAGGAAGGGAGCCAGCAGTACTGCCATCATGGACTTCCAGATGACAGGCTTTGGTCTATTCAAGAGCCTGCTTAACAGAGTCCCTGAAGAGCAAAGGAGTCCAGGAAGGCTGGACTTTTTTCAAGAAGGAAGTCTTAAAAGTGCAGGAGCAGGCCATCCCTGTGCACTGCAAAGCAAGTCATTGGGGGAAAACGCTGGCCTGGCTGAACAAAGAGATACAGTCACAACTCAGGGAAAAAAGGAGAGCTGATGGCCTTTGGAAAAAAGGGAAGGCCACTCAGGAAGATTACAAAGGTATTGTAAGACTATGTAGGAAAAAGATTAGAAAGGCCAATGCCCAGCTGGAACTTAACCTGGCCTTGGATGTTAAAAACGATAAAAAGAATTTCTATAAATATATTAGGAACAAGAGGAGGACTTGGGAGAATCTCCATCCTCTATTGGATGTGAAAGGTAAGATGGAGGATAAGGAGAAGGCTGAGGTACTTAATGCCTTCTTTGCCTCGGTCTTTAGTAGTAGAGTAGATTGTTCCCTGAGTACCCAGACCCCTGAGCTAGCAGATAGGGGTGGGGAGCAGAATGAAGCCCCCATAATCCAAAAGGAGGTGGTGAGGGACCTGCTCCAACACCTTGGTATAAGCAAGTCTATTGGGCCAGATGGGATCCACCTGAAGGTAATCAGGGAGCTGGTGGAAGTGCTCGCTGAGCCACTTTCCATCATTTACCAGCAGTCCTGGGAAACTGGGGAGGTCCCAGCTGATTGGCGTCTAGCAAATGTGATGCCCATACACAAGAAGGGTCGGAAGGATGATACGGGGATCCTGACAGGCCTGTAAGTCTCACCTCAGCGCCTGGGAAGTTCAAGGAACAGATCATCCTGAGTGCTATTATGCAGCACGTGAAGGGCATCATGGGTGATCAGGACCAGCCAGCAAAGGCAGGTCCTGCTTAACAGAGCTGATCTTCTTCTATGACAAAGTGATCCACTGGTGGATGAGGGAAAGGCTGTGGATGTTGTTTTCCTGGACTTTAGTAAGGCCTTTGATAGTTTTCCACAGCATTCTCCTGGAGAAACTGGCTTGAATGTGAGTACTCTCTCTGCTGGGTTAAAAACTGGCTGGAGAGCTGAGCCCGGAGAGGGGGGGTGAATGGAATGAAATCCAGTTGGTGTCCAGTCACAAGTGGTGTCCCCCACAGCTCAGTACTGGGGCCGGTTCTCTTTAACATCTTTATCAATGATCTGGATGAAGGCATCTAGTGCACCCTCAGTAAGTTTGCAGATGACCCTAAACTAGGTGGGAGTGTCAACCTGCTGGAGGGTAGAAAGGCTTTGCAGAGAGTTCTGGACAGGCTGGATTGATGAGCTGAGGCCAATGGGATGAGTTTCAATAGGGCCAATTGCCAGGTCCTGCACTTGGGTCACAACAATCCCGTGCAGTGCTACAAGCTTGGGGAAAGAGTGGCTGGAGCGCTGCCTGGCAGAAACAGACCTGGGCATGTTGGTCAACAATGGGTTAAAAATGAGCCAGCAGTGTGCCCAGGTGTCGAAGAAGGTCAACAGCATTCCATCCTGTATCAGGAACAGCTCGGTGAGTAGGACTTGGGAGGGGATCATCCCCATCTACTCAGCAATGGTGAGGCCCCACCTTGAGTACTGTGTCCAGTTTTGGGCCCCTTACTACAAAAAAGACATTGAGATGCTGGAGTGGGTGCAGAGGAGGGCAACAAAGCTGGCAAGGGGTCTGGAGAGGAAACCTTATGAGGGGAGACTAAGGGAGCTGAGGTTATTCAGCCTGGAGAAAAGGAGGCCGAGGGAACACCTTCTTGCTCTCTACAAATCACTGAAAGGATGTTGTGGCAAGGCAGGGGTCCATCTCTTCTCCCAAGTTACAGGCAATAGGACAAGAGGAAATGGCCTCAAGTTGCACCAGGGGAGGTCCAGGCTGGGTATCAGGAACAATTTTTATACTGAAAGGGTTATTAAGCACTGGAATGGGCTGCCCAGGGAAGTGGTTGAGGCACCATCCCTCAAGGTATTTAAAAGTTGGGTTGACATAATGCTTAGTGACACGGTTTAGAGATGGGTTGTTGTTTTTTATCAGAGTTAGGCTGATGGTTGGACTAGATGTTTCAAAGGTCCCTTCCAATCGAGACAATTCTATGATTCTGTGTTGCTTTCCGTAGCTTTGCACAGTACTGAACTACAACTTTAAGTTCTAAATTGTTTAATAATACAGTATTTTTCATTGTGTAAGTGTACCTTACTAGGAAACGTCATCAGCTCTTTTGTAGTCCTGAAGTCATGACATCTCTGTAATGCAGAATAGACTACAGTAAAGCTAGATTAATCATGTGCTAAAGAAGAACAAAAGGAATGACACTCATGTTTAAAAAAAAAACAAAAAAAAAAAAAAACCCAAACTAAAATCCCCACCCCAAAATAAAAGTTAGAAGTGTTTTGACTATATCCTTGTGCCGAATACATGAGTCCTGAGAAAGGAGCCTGACATCTTCCATTGGCATAATGTTGTTAGCCATGCATATTCCAATTTCTTTGTGTTACAGGAATTTTATGGAACCATAAAGTTATTTCATAGAATAAGCAGCGTACTGGAATATTACCTGAGAATGCATTTCTCGGATTTATGAGATACATAATATGTTTATGTCTTCCTCTAATGTTTCAAAGATCATTTGGGTTCTCATACAAAAGCTATTAGACTTTTGAAGTATTTTCTCATATACTTTTTAGCATTTCAATAATGGTCATTTCTTGTGAAATTTCTTGTCAAAATCTGGACATTTCAGATGTTTGTATAATCAAACTAAGAGGAAAATCAAGGAAGACAACTTTCTTCTATGAAAGAAACTTTATTCTGACAATGATATTTTTAGCCCAATTAATTAGATGTATTTTATTTTGTTCTCAATATTCGCTTTCTGTCTTTACTGATGAAGTCATATTATTTTCCAGACAATGTTGTGGACAGCAGTGTCTGAATCTAGATGAACACTGTCTTGAGTTCTTGGTTAGAAAAAAGTTATTCCTTTTGAGGACATGGTCTAAAATAGAATTAATAGGTTGAAGTCTTGTTGAAATTGCAGAATTCTTCCGTGAGGATTTGCAGGGAAACTGCAATGACTTTAGAAGCAATAGCTTTTTTTTTTCCGCCTCCATTTACCAATACAATATCTAGACAGAGTTGCTAATGATTTTTCTGTGTGTCAAAGAGTATTTTGGGTTGTTTGTTTTTTTTTTTTTTTTAATGTTTACCTTGATTTTTGAAAAGTGCATGATTATTCTTGGCTCATTTTCAAACCCACTGTTTTGCCCTTGCATAATAATTAATCATTTCTGTTCTCTAATTTTCAGTCAGCATTTTCAGATTGCTGTTTGATATGCTTTATTGTATGTCCTTTTTTTTAAGTATCATATAATGTGACAGTGATAATAGGTTCTAAACAGGAATAAGTGGTAGCAATCCATTTTGAAAGATTTATAGCACAATGGGAGATAGTCTCTACTAATCATGGAGGACCACACTTCAAATAATTTTGTTCACCAGGGGTGACTATTTACTTTCAGTCCTGTTCTGGCTGGAGCTATTTATCATTTTTAAAGTGTTTCCATCATAGTATTGGTCTCCTGCTGTTGATCCGACAGACCAAATTGAAGACCCCCTGTATATTTTGCATTTAAAGTGAATTCAGTGGGAAGGCACAGAATGGATTGTGTAGTCTTCTACGAAAAATTGTGTGTAAGTAGACTATATTCTTATAAAAAAAGTAATTGTCAAAATTAAAGCAAGTTGAGCCTTTAAGATCTATAAAAATGTTTTTAAAAAATGAGTTGCAGAATTTATGGAATACAACCTTCATGAACTTGAAATAATTTTTTGGCATTTTTTAACACAAAAATCTCAAGGTTTTTTATATCGTGTAAATCAATGCATTTTTACACATCACGAGATCATTCTGCATTGAATACTCGGAGGTTTCAGAGACCAACTCTTACCAGTGCCCATGGGAATTAAATGATGTTCCAAATACAAAGAGTAGTTCCTAATAGGATGTGTCTTTTCCAGGTTGCAAATACAGTTATCCTTTGTGCATCAAGAAGGAAATTTACCAAGGTACTGCTTGCAGGTAGAAAGGCACAATCATTTCATATGAATTTAATGAAATGTGTTTGTCCCAAATGCCATTAGTTGTTCAACCCATCTTTGTAGGCAGACACCCCTCTCGCCTTTGTTTAAGAGAAGAATCATCCCATTTACAGATTTGTGTACGTATACACATTATGCAACACTGAATTTTAGTAGCAATACAATTTTTGTATGGCAAAACCATGGGTCTGGGTAGTAAGTAATATATTGAGAATAGGGAATGAAACATAGGTTTAACCACTTGAAGTTTTAAAAAAGAAGTCTCTCTCTTGTAGTTAGCAGTTTAGTAATCTCAAATTTACACTTCATTGCTAATTGAAACAGTGTTTTCTTTCCCTGTGCTGCATTTGTCCACACACCAATGAGGCTACAAAAACATCACTTCTCAGGGAGTTAGGTGCTGCTTGGCATTTTCTGAAAGAACTTCTCTGTTTAGTCCCAATGCATTTTCCTAATAGTTCACCATAATTTTGTGGGCACTTTTTTACATTCAACTCACTGGCCACTAATTTATACATGAGTTTTTCAGTCCTTTTATTATTTCTACCAATCAAATAAGTAGGGTTATCTTTTCCTAACACTATTTCTAATATTGTCATCCTGTTGCTGAGAAGTTGATGGTAATTTTCAGGGTCTACTAGGTTAGCCTATGACTGAGAAACCAGAGTGATGCACTACCTAACTGGTATTGTGTTCAGTGGCGCTGAGACTTGGGACAGTCAACTAATAAAATCCCATTTTATCAAATTTCAACCTCTCATCGCTATTCAATTCTGAGGAAGGTTTTCTGTCTGAACTGTTGCTAGTAGTTGACCAGATTTTTTAAAAAGGAGGAAAAAAGGTGAAAACCCAACCTCCCTATTGCTCAGCAGAACTTTTTTTTTTTTTTTTTTTTTTTTTGGTTTCATAATTTAACAACACATTCAAGTCCTGTAAGTCTAACATTACTTAACTGTCAGCCTAAAAGACTATATGTGATACTGTTTCTTGCTAGGATCTCTGAAGTCAGCATCCCCTACATTTTTCCTCCACCATGTAACCGAGGAATCTTGGTAATTCTCTTTTCCCCACCCTTTTACAGTTTTTTATCCATTTTTCAGTTTCCTTTTGTGCAATTAGCTTTGTATAATTTCTGAGCCATTTCTGTGGCACTCCATCCATTCTTTTCACTTAGTCTTAGTTTCTCTCTTAGAAATCAGATCCTTTTTAGAATACGTTATGCTTAGCTCATATTGTAAAATTTTAATAACTATTTCTAGATTCTTGCTTTCATATATTAGCTGAAGCCAGTTCCAGAGGACACTTTGTGGTTGGGAAGCAGAAATACAAAACAATCTGCTGGACAGTAATCAAGCAATTCGCTTTCTTTCCTGTCTGTTCAAATAAGGAGCAAAAGCAACATACTACATTGTCTACTGAGCAAAACGTACAATAGTCCCTGCCTGTGAAGTGAAGCTCACAATGGGTTGCTTTGAAAAGGGAACTCCTATACCAGTGCTACAGAATATAGGGTTTCTGCCATTCCACCATCAGATAGGAATCCACGACTCCTGCCAAGAATACGTTATTTTAAAGAAAAAAAAAGAAAAAGAAACTCGATAAAGAGTGAAAATATCCAGAAGTCACAATGATGTTACATATGTTTAATATTTTCTGTGCTTTTGAATAAAATACAGTATAGATGATAACAGTAAACTTGTTTCTGAGCATAGGAGAAAAATTGCAAGGTATTTCCAATAAACATGTCAGTTCTTGAGGTATAAAGCAATATGTTGGACAAACAGAGGGCTTTTTTATGCATCATAAATATAAACTTTAAGTATAATCTACACTCTCAAGCTACCTGATATTGTAGGTAATAGGTACCTGAAGTGTAGCAAGTAGGTCAGGTGATCAGTGGAGAAAAGCACTGAAGTTTTATTCCTTTGAGTAATTAGCTTGGTGCATTAGTTAATTGGAACATAACAGGTGATAAGTTGTAAAATAAGGTTTCTATATACTAAAATATCTTTAACACTCTCAGCTCTTTATAAAGCAGAGCCTACAAATCCTCAGGAAAATTTCACAATGTGTCTGGGGACAGAGCCCAGTGGATTCTTATGGATTTCTCTGTCCTGACTCTGCTTTCAGGAAAGATTCGACACCCTCTGTCCATACAGCTGCCACTTGGCACAGACATGCTTTCCCAGATACTGTTTTAGTTACTCATTCCCAGCCCCACACACACTCCTCCTATGTCTTGTGAAGTGGTTCATTTCTAAATATTAAAACAACAGCATGCTGTGAGAGCTGACTGATCCAAAGGGGATCAGATCAGTAAAGAAACAGTCCTTGAAACATATGAACAGCAAAGGCCAAAATGAAAAATGGCTTTAGAAATTACTACTGAAATCAGAATTTTGAAGTCTGGAAAACTGATTCTCAAGAAGGATCTACAGACAATGACAACATTAAGATTGGTATAAAGTAGTGATTGGTGAATTCTTCTCTACATCCTATAATCCAACAGAGGAACCTGCTATAGGCCCTACTAGAAGCTGAATAATGGGTTAGATTGATCTTCGTCTCACAAAGTGTGACTCTTCTAATGATTTGTTCATTACTTGCTCATTCTCAGTTCTGTTCATTTGTCTCTATTTAAAAGCTACAGTAACACTAACAAAAAAAAGTAACAACAAACAAATCATGTACAAGTACAGGTCCAATCAGGGTATTAGATTGAGGTTTCTATGTAAAGAATGTTTTAAGAAACCACTTTAATATTGTTTGCATACCTCAGAACAGATTATCCCTCAGGATATTTCAGTGTAAAGGCTTTCCAAATGGTTATGGCTCATTTCTAACGAAGCTTCAGGTTTTTTTTTTTGAATTAGGACTCAGTCTGTGACATGTAAGTCCAGCATTTTTAGTTTTTCTGAGAGAAAGAAACTACTTTGCTATCTATCTGTGACGTATTCTGAGCATCAGCCTATTACACCAGCCATGCTCCCACTTCAAGCACTGGAATTTCTTTTTTTTGTCTGTGACTGCATTGCACCCGCACCTCAGCATGCCAGGTCAGTGCTTCCAGCTCAGTGGAACTGGAGTATTTATTAACAGTCTCTGGAAGGAAAATACTTATTTGTCATGATAATTCCGTCAGACATACCTTTTATCTGTGCTATAGATTCAGAACTGTGTATTACTAAGGGATCGGAATGGTACCTCAGCTCTGTTCTTGGGACAGGACAGGATATTCAAAATGTATGTGCAGATCTGGTGGCCAGGATCAAAGTCTTAGATTCATGGGATACATGGGTAGAGAGAGAAGGCTGTCCACATGTGAACAAGATGTGTAAAATAGTAGTGAAGACTGTAATGAATAATAATTCCACTTGCTCTGTGTCACATCACAGCGTTGTAAGGAGGGTACTGTGTGTAGATCACAGTGCTGTGCAAGTGTTAGTTATGGACAACCGAGGAAACAGCAAAGCGGCTTTGTGGCCTCCAAGTATAGAAGCGAATGTCTGAACTATGAAACACTGCCACGCAGTAAGAAGCATGAGGCTTGAGGTTGCCTAGCAATAATTCATTATGGCTACTAATAGAATGATAGGTTTGCTATGAAGAGCTTTTAAGAAAGTGAGGTGGGTAGATGCAACAGTATAGTATAACAGGGAAATTAAGAGGAAAAATAATCTTTATCAAAAGCGACAGGACTAAACAGAGAAAGCATATTGCAGTGGGATGCTGTAAAGATAATATAATCACAAGTTTAGCATAGGAATTTGCCTCAGGCAATTACTGTTTAGTCTAGTTGCATAGGAATAGCTGACTTTAACCTTAGAATTTAACCTGACTTACAATGAAAAGTAAAAATGCTTCATTATTCAAATTAGTTTAAATTAAAGTGTTTTGAACGAAGTAGTTTTCATTTGCATTTTCCAGCCTAAGTGCCCAGTTAGCACACATAAGAGAAATCAGTAATGTATGAACAGTTGCTAATTAACTATATCTTGCATATTATCTGAAGTTTGAATAAAGGCTGCGTGTACAGACGCTTTTAACAGAGAATGATGTGTGAGTATAAGCTCGCAGAGGTCCCATTCCATTTGTCACAACTTTGTGTTCAACTGCATTTATTCCCTGCTTTATGCGATATGGAGCACTTACTGTGTTAAACTGTTTTTATTAAATATATGCTGTGGTTTTTTTCCCTGAAGTGATACCAATACAGATAAAGTGCTTTAGTATTCTTTGGAACAAAGCATGATTTACAGACATGAATTGGGAAATAAAGATGAGTGCTAACTTAATTAAGTTGGGTCATTGTAATAAACTACATAGGAGTCTTTTTTTTTTTTTATTTGCCTCTTTTAAATTTTTATTTGATTTGTGCTTTTATTTTTTGTTTCAGAGAGAGTCTTAGAATAGGCCTCTTGATGAGATGAGTCTGGAACCATATTGATGGTTGCCACTGTAAAAGTAACGAAAACATATACAGGCTTCATGCTCAATTAATTATTATTCCTGAAGTGTGTGGGGTTTGTGGGTTTTGTTTGGTTTTTTTCTTATCACATGCAAACATCATGGCAGGATTTTCATATAATACTGACAATACTTTAGAAGAGAAATCATAAGTAAATGAGTTCACTAAAGATCCAGAAGTGCTTCAGGAGGTATTAAAAAAGTTTTGAGTGGTCTTTTTTTACATCCTTCTAATCTTTATGTCTCTCTTACCTCTTGTTTCAGTGTATGAGCTCTCTAATACAAGTGTTTCTATATTTTGTAATTTTTCAGTGTTTTAAGTCCACAAATAGTCTAAACTATCAATATAATAGTATATTAAAATCCCCTCAAATACCTTTACATGTGAATATATTATATATTTATATACATTGCATGTATTAAAATTCATATATTCGTATAATGGACCATGTATGGAGTGCTACTAATAAACTGGGATGCTGGAATTTCAGGGTGAATATAGACTCTGGTATATGAAATATCTATGATCTTTTAAGAGTTTCCAAAAAACTTAACTCATAATCTTTCCATGTTATCAACACTGTTAGGTAGTGCTGTCATTTTAAACTGTGCTTTCAAGAGGACACCTTTGTTTGCCGAAGCAAAATAATAGTTCACGGATTTTTGGTCTGTCCACAGGGAAAGCTAGATCATATGGCTATTCAGATTAGCTTTAGTTTGCACAATATTGTGTAAACGTAGAGCCACAAACAGTCATTTCCAGCCATTTGCATGTTCCCCTTCATCTGCAAGTAAATGTCTTGATCAGAACATGTTAAATTGCTACCTATCTGTTTCAGTTTGCTGGAAGGGAGTGGTGATAGCCTTTGCTGTTTAAGATGGATGGTTCACTTGTTGTTCACAGGAGGAGAAAAAATTTCCAATCATTCTGCACCACTGGAGTCTGGCATGTGCCGCTGAGAAAAAGGAGGATAAATGCCATCAGAAAAATGGCAGATGTGAGGGTGCTTTCCAATGTAGAAACTTTTACAAAAACAGGTGGTAAAAATGTATACAATGCCAACCTAAAAGTGATACAACTGAGAGACTTTTCCTTGTTTTAAATAATCTTTATGAGTGATTTAGCACAACTGACATTTTTTTCAAACCCCTTACATATTGAAGTCATTCATTCATAGCAGTCTCAAGGTATGTAATAGCATATTTTCTGCTTGTTATGGGTTCTTTTCACTGTTTGGAGAAGTGCTCTTTTGCAATTGTATGTTAAGTAGTGCCATGAAATTACTTTGGGTTAGTTGCTGCCATAAATATAAAAATTTCAATTCCAGGGCAGCACAGCTTTCCCCACCTTCCATGCTTCTTGTGGAGAAAGCTCTGAGGATGTGGGCAAGTGGTTTGGGCTGAAAATGCAGGCTTTATGTTAAATGTTAGAGCAGACTTTAATCTGGACTTTCTGTCTCCAGCCGTGACTTTGTAAGCGACATGTGGAAAGCTCTATCTCTTTACTGTGATTGAAGTTGTTTCCTGCAGAAGAGGAGGAAGAAGCAGTAATTTTTACTCTTTTATTAGAGTGCTCCCAGTAAGACTTTGTTACGAATATTATTGTGTAATTCACCAGTTCAGTCCAAGGATTAAATCTTCATCAAAATGGATGATGATATGGTATCAATATGCATGCAGGAAAAGCATTTGAATTACTTGAAAAATGTAACTAGAAGCTTCAAGGTTTCTGTTTCCTTTGTCGTTATGGAACAGTGTTTTTAAAATTGTTTTCCTACTTCTTCCCTTCAGGTATATGTAGTCGCACTTTTGCATCCTCACTGTTACACACTGTACTGTCTCAGCCAACGAGGAAAGGCTTAGATCTGGGGTTAGTGGCTTCCCAGATAGTGTGTGTCTGGGAGAGAAACAGTCAAACTAACTATATCTGATTTTGCTATTTCTTTCCAGTTTTCACTGTTCTAGTGAATGTAGTGTTTGTTGCTTCTTGGATATCCAAGTCTTCTACCACATGCTGTTGCTAAGAAACAGAGCTATTCTAAGTGATCCAAATAAAAGAAGAAAATCCTATTAAATTCACTGTCAAAAAAGAGAGGTTATCTGCATGGCATCAGAATTTTTGTTTCATGAAATACACCAATCAGATAGTTAGTTTTCAACATATATGTACTTGATAAAACAGTAGATGATGTCTATAATGTTGAATGTTTGGAAGAAGATCCCAGCTCAATGGATTTGAATGATTCCTCCAGCTGAAAAGCCCATGATATTCTTTAAAGAGCTTACAGCTGTCTGCAGAGGAAACCTTTTAAGTAAGTTACAGAATAGTAGAATTCTGTGAATAACTGATCTTTTGCTTCCTTGTCTGAAGCAAAATAAATCAAAACAGAAATCATCCAATATGGCCTGTACCTTGAAAAAGGGTGGAGAATTTGACATTTAAAAAATGGCAGATATTTTGGCTCGAATTTAATGTTTTGATTTTTTTTTTTTACCAAAATTGAAAAAAAAAACTTTTTGTCAAAACAAAATATCACAAAAAGAAATCAGGACATCATGAAAATATAGGAAACACATTTTTCTGGGTAAATCTCCTTGACAGACTTGTCATTAATTAGCAAAGAAAAAAATGTTTAGCATGAAAAGAATTTCTAATTAAGTAAGTTCCACCCTGAAGTGTCTTCTGAGTAAGGGAGATGGCCCAGTTCTTAGAGATCTTTCAAATCCTCACACTCAGATCCTTAGACTGTGGCATAGTAGATGGATGGCAACTATTCATTTGCACCCAAAAATTATGTTAGTGATTCATCCAGAGAACTTGCTGACAGAATTCCACAGTATTTTGCAAGGCATAGGTAATAAAGTACAGTATTCATATATTAGTGAAATTTGTTAGCATTGCTATAAAGTATTTTTAAAAGCTTTTTTGCTTTAATTTCTTTTTGTTTGACTTGGAGTGAGCCTGAACTGTCTATAGTGAAGTGGAGTACGTACAGATGAAACTAATTAAATACTAGCTGTCGCTCTTCATTTTGAAGCCATGAATTTATTTAGCTTGCTATCTCAACTTTGATTATTAAAATATGTGTGGTAGTTCTCACCCCATGTTACCTGTGTGTGTTTGTCCTCTTTACTAATTAGGTGTCAGGATGTCAGTGATTAATGTAAAATCATGAATAAATTACAAATAAAAGCCACACATACGTACAGAGTCACTTTGCTAATTAAAATGCTATGCAGCACAAAGTACACTAGTGATAACCACTTCTGACCTTTGAGTTGGAGCCTCATTTGCCTGGAATTTCACTGATTGATTAAGTACATGATAACAGGCAAGTCAGAGCCACAGCTGTAAAACTCCTTTGTCACAACAATGCAAAAGATAATCTCCATCTGTCATTACTGAAGAAAGTTCAATAGATTTGAACTACATTTCACTCCTGTACCTATTTGTTATTCAGCATTTACATAATAGGGGAAAATATGATTAAGACTGTAGTCCTAAATAGTGATTAAGACTTAATTATGACAAAAACAAATGGGTGAAAAATAGAGATAGGTCTGGGAAAATCATGCATTCGTGCTTAAATATGCCTACCTACTTTTATTTTTTGTATGAAGGAGGCTACAGACATCAAATCAACTGTGATGAGAGATGGACAATGCAATTGTAATTGCTCCTGGAGTACCTGAAGTAGAAGGAAAAGTACCTTGGGAAAGAAACTGTCACCAGTGCTTAGGCAGATTTGTCTCTGGACTTTCTTAATGTCCGCAGGGTTTTTGACCTGCATTCCAGTGTGGTGGCAGTGGCTGAAGCCTAGACAAATTGATGGTTATATTAACCATCATATATTGATGGTGGGCCATAGCATCCAGTTAGAAATGCATATTCCTATGCTGCTTTTGCTAGGTAGTATCAAGGCCTTCTTGTCTACTAGGCTGCTCTGTAACTTTAAGGAGCACCAATCTCACGTCCTAGAAGGCATTTTTTGAGGGCTTTCCCCTGAACTGGTGGGTGTTGTTTCTCTTTTGTCTCATCTTTTTTTTATCAGAACTATTATGATTTTTTTCTCTTGCGAGTTGTCTGGGTTTTTCAAAAAAGGGGAGATTTTGCTCAGAAGCCAACCTAAAGCATTTTGATGTTTCCATTTCTTTTGAATGAGGGATTTCAAAAAACAAAGAAGCAGCTAACAACAAAACCACTCCTGTCCCCCAAACTCAGGAAATAAAATATAATGTTTCCAACCAACATTCACTCTCTCCACACCCCAGCTGCTCTGTAAAATTATCTTTGTGTCTTTCAGTTTCCCTGTTTCTATCCAAATATCAATTTCCCTGAGCAGATGCGGGGCTCTTGGGATCTCTGCCTTATGGCTGCTCTGCCATCCAGACTGTCTAAGCACTACAGGACCTGGGAACCCAGCCCAGAACATCCAGGCTTCCAGCTCTGCAGCAGGGAAGCCCCATGAGTCCTGGCTTTAATCTGTAATTTCAACGCTTAGAGCTTTTATAATGCCAACAGAGAAAGGGATGGAACAATGGCTCCTCGTGCTCTTGGCCTCCTGGTTCCAGAGCAAGGAGCTTGGGGAACCACAGCTGGTTGAAGGGAGCAGACCCATCAGACCCCCCAAGACTGATCTGATCTTGCATTCCTAGTGAAAACTTTGGAATCAGGTGAGAGTACGGAACGTGTCTTTCCTGAATTGTTTGACTCTAGATACCTAGCAGCTTCTGTGGATCTGTCCTTCAGCGTTCTAGGTTTAGTGTCGTGGCCGGGTGCTATCTAACAGACTGGTCCTTTTATCATCTTCTCCAGCCCTGTATCTGGTGGGTGATACAGCTCCCTTGCAACCCCAAAATGGGGCAACGAGGAGATAGGGGAGGTTATGCATACTCTGATACAGGTTCAGTTATGAGTCTGCACCTAATCTTACTAGAATAATTTTATAGAGATGCTTTTCATTGGATTAATGTCTCCTTAAGATACAATCTATTGGAGAATCGTGCGGTTTTTTTGTTAAAACACAGAACTGTCAGCGACACAAAAATCTTCCCAGTTACCGGATCCAGGATTTTCCAAACATCTGGTCATTCAACAGACCTATATAGAGAAGTGAAATTAGTAATAGAAAGAAACAGAAATAAATTTTCCTTACGGATCTGACTGAAAATTTAAAGTCCAAGATGAATGGATTTAATTAGCTCAGGACATTTTCATTTTCCTGTAACTCAAATGTGTCAACTTTACAATGTGCAGGCCCATAGGCCATTATTTGAAGTGCGTCATCTTTATTTTACAGTGTTTAAACTGGGCATATATTCTGGGTTTTGTGATACTCTGTAAAAGCTGACAGACTAGGGGCTTTATTTTCATACCTGTAAATATACAATATTCCAATAAGTCTATTTTATGATGAGACATGAAAAAACTCAGAACCGTTTTTAGAACAGGCTGTGGCTCTGCATTATTATGCTTTCAGTTAAGGTAATGGGAATTCAATAGAGTCCTGTCTGAAAGGATATATCCTACCAGTGGTGTAAGTGCAATAAGGTTCAATTTGATAGGCTTTAAATACTGTAACGCTGATCTAATGAATTATTTTTTTTTATTTGTTCACTGTGTATTACAAATCTAGTACATACGCACAAACCTAGACCTCTTCCCTCTTTCAGGTTTTTAAATAGGGCTACAGCACAGAAGGTGCATCCAGCAGCACAGAGTGTGGAAACAGACATGAGACGTTGCTAGGAACTCTGAGTTCAGGTCATCCCTGCTTTGGCTTTTCTTCCTACAGGTTTATGTTTCAAGCACTCTTCCTTAAGAGGACAGGGCTTGCACCAGATTTCAGGATTGATGTGAATCTGAAAATGCATAAAATAAATGAAGACATCAGCCAGGGGCCAATTACATTGCACAGTATCAAATGATACTGAGAGGACCTGCGCTTCCCATTCAGAATGAATTCAGAATCACACTTGTGAGAATATTTGATTTGCTTTATAAAAGGCTGTTCAGAAAAAGACAAGATAAATTGCTAGGTTTATATATCTGTATAGACAAATTAAAGCCATAGATTCCAGGGTGCTGGGAAGTTATCCTTGCCCTTTGGCTTCTGTCCACATATATTCTTTGAGATCTTGTTTATACTGGGGATTTGCTTCCATTTCAGTCAAGGACAAACTGCCGTCCGAATAGCTAATCTGTTGTAAATGCCAGCCCGTGTAGGGTGTCCCATTACCAGAGTCTGTCTTCTAATTTACTGTGGTTTCAGGGAGGAGACATTTGTGCCAGTACAAGTAGCAAACTTCATTTCCTACACTAAGACTGGGGTCAGTGTTAGGTTCTGAGCCGAGTGAAAATATTGCTGTTTACAGCTGTTCGTTACTGCTCTGTCCTGGAAATTAGTCCCCGTCTCTCTCCTCCTGTTCAGCTCCGCCGGTGTTGCAGCATGTGTGTCTGTTCCTGAGCTGGAATGTACACAGCTGTGTGGGTAAATATGCAGGAGTGGCAATTCTGCCATGGTAGAGGAGCGAGGGCAACGAGACGCTTGGGCTGGCTGGTAGGCTCAGCTGCAAGCAGGACTGCGTACCCACCCTAGGCCAAAGCTGAGTTGTGCAAATAAGCCGCAAGCTGATTGCTGCTAGCCAGAGTGCCTAGCAATGTGCTGGCTGATAGAGGCTTTTTAGAGGCAGCAAAGCAACCTGTTGCTAGTGCCTGCATCGGCGTTTTAAAGGAGTCAGAATGAACAACTCTGAGCAAGTAATCTTACAGTAATCGGAAACGCTTCTCAGAGATATCACTTCTTGTCTGTGTGCGGAGCTGAATGCCAAGCTTCTGAAATGGGTGCTTTCATCATGTTTATTAGGAAGCAACATATTCAAAAGACGAGCTTTTGCAGAGGCTTCCTATAGAATTCATTTTGCCTTGTTCGTTCTTTGGTGTTAATCTGATTCTTTCCTCATTGCCAAAAAGCATGAATAACAGCTTGAAATGCTGGAACCAATGAACAGATAACTTCGAGGAGGTATAAAATGTTTCAATTCTCCTGGTTCAGATATATAAAACAAACTTCCCTGCGGAGGTGTTTTTCCTTGTTAACTCATTTATAAGATAACTGAAGCTACAGGTGTTCAGCTTTAATAAGGCATTAGTGAACAATTATGTAAGACACTAAAAATAAAGCTAGAGTCTTTGCATGAAGAAAATGAACACTTGAGTGAACAAATATTTAACCGCAAAACCACACAATCAAATAAGGGAGAAGATTTTTGAAAAGTAAAATTCTTGGATCAAATCTTTAATACATATAGATAGGATGATGCTGAAAGAAGGAAGGACTATATATTTTTATGTGCAAGATATGAAAAGACCCCGATAATATATAAAGGAATAACTGGTGCTAACACTACTGATAAAATAATTTTGTGCTTGGATTAAAACGTTCTTTAAAATAGCGCGGAGCCAGCTTTCTGCTAACAGTGAATGTTGGATTCCCTTGATTTATGAAATCTCATTTCAATTGCAAACCACTGGCTTTTCTGTGTTTGTGCCTGAGCACTGTGAAATTCTGCAGACAGCTCAACTAGCAGCAATGCTAAGAAAAAGGAATTTAGATGTATTAAACCTGAAGAATCAGTGACATTCCAATAACAGTTTTGCTCTTGGATTTCTCATTTGTTAGAAGGCAGTTCCCAATAAAAATTCTAACAAGTCTTAGCCTTGGAAACAATGATCTGTTTTATTAACCACAACAGAACAAACTTACAAAGAGGTTCTGACTCTTTCTTAATTATAAGAAGGTATCTGGTGAACTGTTTGGCTACCATGTGTCTTCATTGAAACTTACCTTTTTTCTCTTCATAGTTGCATCAGACTCTTTCTCAACTTCAATTTTAATGAGAAATAGTAAATTGGACCAATGTTTATCTCTCATATGAAACTCCCTTTAGAATTTGTTCTGTAGTGATAGGAACGTGAGACAGGGCAAGGTGGGAACTTCAGAAAAGTTTAGTGTTGTAGGAATTGAAGTCCTTCCACCTTTGTTGTGACTTGTGCTCATAAGCCACAAAGTATGTTTGTAAAGTCATACCTAACATACTATATCTCAGTATATTCAAGGGAATGTAGTTAGGTAAGGAAGTGAGTTTGACGTGGCTTACCGCTCTCTGATGCTCTCAGGGAAAGTTAAGGACTGTAGAACAGTGGCATGAGTTGTGCAAGAGTGAAATACTTCAATGTATGTACATGACTTTTCAAAGGCAAGAACGAGTCATTGTAAGGAGTCAGTGCACATCATTGTCCGGAGTTGTCAGTACAGTCTGCAGCTGTGGAAATACCTCTGCAGGGCTGCTGACAAAAGGGCTTTGTGGTAATTTAAGAATAGAAGGCATTGCAGTTTAAGATGAGTGAACAAGTGCAACATTTGCTACTTTTCCTAATCATTCCCTAGCGAAATAGAGAAGATATGGTTGGTCTCTGTAGATCTGTGAGAACTAATGATTTTGTCTATTCCTGCCATAGACACAAGACGTTGTCCAAACATAATTAAATGGAGTAAATTGTAGTAAATTTTGATGGTTTATTTCTATTTAAGTTAGCCTCACCATGAGTTTCAATGCAGGCATATATTTATATCCCTCTACCTATATTTATGTACATAAAATAGATGTATATATAATATAAGTGTGTGTATTTATACACACACATGGAAGTTGCTATTTCTGATCTAGCAGGAGATGCATCTATCTCTTTTTAATACTAGAGACTGTATGATGACAAAACTTTTTTTCATTTTAAAAAAGTGTTTAAGGCTTGAATTGGGCCACTGTTTTTTATATAATTCTCATTTAGAAACAGTCTTTTAGAAGAAAGTTTGTCTTTTAGAAACATAATTCTCTTTTAGGGACAAACATAAATATTTGGTGGCTATGCTTTTGCTAAGGTAGGAATAGCTTTGTTTTCCTTGGAAGCTGGTTGTGGTTTTTGTTCTTGCTAGCTAATTTCTTAACTTGGCAAGATAAAGTTTCAGAATTCGCACAGGAAATACCATTCTTGGGTATTATTTGGAATTATCATATTCAATGCCATTTATAGGTAGGCAATTTAATTACAGAAACAGATTTTTTTTCTTTTTTTTTTTCTGTACCATCCTGTAAGTTCACGAAATGCTTGGATATCTTCTAGGGTTTTTAATAGCTTTGTATTACTACCTCTAAGTCATAGCCAAACTGTGAAAATTCAAGCAGCTTGAAATCAGAACCTGGAGGTAGTGTTAGGTATACAGGTATTTTTAAAAGATAACTTAGGTCTGGATGAACATCCAGAATAATTACATTATACTGGGAGCAGGAAAGCAATCTGTTAACTGTTTCTGTTGTCATGATCTCCTCCTCTTTTGCAACACCTGGAATTCTGTGGAATTCAGTTTTATATTCTATGGGTTTTATTTGTTTCTCCATTAACTTAAAATCTCAGCTGTTTCAGTTGCACGGGAGAAGGGTCTCAAACCCATGCTCCCCACTGAGAAATTGAAATTGTAATTGTAATTGTGTTTGGCCAATTTATACCTAAATGTATTTGTCCATGGGATGTTAATGCTCTATTACATATTCCTTTCTGGTTTTCCTTTTAGTTTTTCATTGGTTTTGTATCTATTAAATTATTTATATTACAAAGTTTTTATTAAGTATATGCAATTTGTGGTGTGACTGTACTAACAATCCTGACAGATCCTTAAATTTTTGCAATGTTTTACTTCTGTATGTCTGCTTATTGCAATTAGACCCTTCTGTAGCTAATGAAACATATGTGATTTGTTTGTTTATGCCCGAGGACTGAATTTCTTGCTGAATAATGCAAAAACATATGCAAGGACAAGTGTAGTAAATGGAGTTAGGAATGTGTGCACGGAGGATGTGTGAGCAAGTCAATTGAAAGAGATGTTAAAGCTTTGTCTGTAGCTCTACCTGCTCAGCACAGGTGGAAGCACACTTATGTTAATACTTGTGTGAATAGAAATTCTCCAGAGGCTGCATAAGAATGGCTGGTGTTGTTAGACAAAAAATTAGTAACTCATATGGATTTTTACTTTAAATGGAATTGAAAGCAGCAACCCTAATGGCTCTGACGTGGATGGGCTATTTGGCAAGATACGAACACTTGCTTTCCTGCCCTCTGCTCTGCTGGCAGATTCAAAACAGAGTAGAAGAGCAGGGTATACAGCTTTCTAGAAAAGACAACAAATGAACATTCGCATTTCACTTTCAAGTATGTTAATATTTGAAAACTGGCCTACAGCATAAATCTTTTGCTAAAATCTATTTTGTGAGATTTCAAGTCAGCTTATTGTTTAGGAAAAGGCTAATATAATACTACCCAGGATCAACAATCTGAGTTTCTTTCCCCAACACATCTGATCATTATTAGTCCACACACAGGGTAATAGCCTCCTTTTTAAAAACCTGGTATTTTTCAAGCAGCGCAGTTAAGATGAAGGGAAATCCAGTATGTTCTATTAAAAGGTATCAAAATGCTGCACACTTATGTTAGTGGATTAGATTTTTCTCCCAGAAATATCTTCAGTGGAATTGCATCATGAATAAATGTGGGCCAGTTCATTTTATAATTATATTTTTGAAGGAGTGTAGAAGTAGTGAAGAATGGAGTCTTATATCCATCTTGTATAAAAAATTCTGCCTTTGATGTTTCTTTGATTGAGAAAGTGTTCTGATTTTAATAGCAGCATATTGGGCCTGGAAGTTGTATTTCCTTCATGCACAACACCTGCTCTTCTCTGGCATCTGTAGTGATGTGTAGTGTCAATACAGTTTTGCTCATACACTTTGACAAATTCAGTATATAATCTCTGCCCCTACAGAGAGTCTTCAGCTTTGCTCTTGATGTTGGGGAATTAATGTCACGCAGCTCAAAAATTTGCCTTGAGCATGTCCTTGTAACATTTGACTGGCCTATCCCTCAGTCATTCCCTGTATTTTAAATGGCTATATAGAGATAGCTCTGAGCAGTATTTATCCAACATATGCATTGAATGTCCACACCAGCACAACTCAGCTTGAATGTTCACTGGTTCAATGCTTAATATTTTACTGTGAGTTTAATTATATATTGGCTATAATAGCCGCCAAGTATCCTCCATGGGTGTTGTTTTGTTCAGCTAATCATCTAGCAGAAATGAATTGACAATCTTTGTGCCTGGTTATGGATACAGAGTGATTTTCTTGCATTAAGGACTTCAGCTAAGTTCTGGAGTACAACATAGCTCATGTTAGTTTTGAAAGGGCGCTCTCCAAACTACCCTTAAGTCTTCAGTCTCTTATATAGCACCTCATTATATATTTACACACCAAAAAAAATGCTTCTGGTTTTACAAATGCAAACCTATCTTTATTAGAAGCAACTTCACCTGATGCATATTCTTTCCAAGTAAACAATGTAATAGGAAAAAAACCCTCAAACTTATAAGAGATTATTAATCAAGTTATTCATATGAATAAATGATAGTACTGGTCATGGGGTCTGACGAGTAGATTGTTTCCTTAAGAAAGTATGGTTAAAAGTAATGCACATTGGACACTATGGATTTGTAAGCAGTGGCTTTGAAATATTATTGTCTGTAGAGAAAGGTGAGTGGCTTTTTCATGCAAGTTTTCCTGGAGGAATGGAACTCCTGCCTTATATAGTTCAAGTATTTTGTCACATAATTGTAAGGGTACTCCCTTACCATCTCTTTTCATCACACTTGGAAAACACAGTATTATTTAGGTACTAAAAATGGGTCCTTATAGCTAGTAAACTACTTAGCTCAATAGATTAATTGTATGCTTATTATACTTAACATAGGTAATATGTACTAGACAGAGAAATTGAAAAGAAAAAATATATTAATGAGCTCCAGATGTAACACATCGATAAGAAAAAGGGTAGCCCAATTCATTGATACTGACTAGATATCTATTACCTTTTCTTATAATACCAATCTGCTATTTTTCTCCAATACAATTGACATGGAGGGGAAGCCCTTTTCCTGGCAGGTAGCAGGTATACTTCGTAGAAACTCAAAATTGATTGCAGTTGAATTGCTTTGAGAAACTTGCTTTCTAATTGGTGAAACTCCTATTTCTCCTACATAATCTTGGTTTCAGTCACCTCACCTTGAACAAACAGAAGCAGCATGTGAAAATATTCATTACAATATTCATTACATTACAGCTTCTAGTGCTACCATCTTTGCAGAATTAAATAAACTATGATAGATACTTCTGCGTATCATGATAAACTTCTGTATGTTAGCGAAAGTAAGTCAGCAGATACCTAGTGAACTGCCTATTCTAGATATATTTCTATTTCATTGGTAAGAAATAATAATCATTTAATAGTTTTACTGGCTTTGTGCCATTAGTGTCTTGTGCTGGTGACTACTTTAAAACAAAGGATTTGTCTTCCTCACTGCTTTTTTCCTATTGGAAAAAAAGAAAACAACCTAAAATAAAAGGATGGGGATTTTTCTTAAGGAAATCCACAGGCACACATTTCACAGTAACCCAGTCTATCCAGGTTATTTTATTATTTTCATGTAAGATCACTCTGGTGAGCATGTGTGTGCATTTACACATGTATGTATATTTGTATTTTAACATGGATTATGGCGCACCATTGCCCGGAGAGTAGGTGTCATGTTCCATGGTTGGGGTGACTTGGGTTTGCAGATTTCCATTGTCAGAATTAAGGTTGAACACCACCAGAGGAGTGCAAACAACAACTAACATCTATTGACCAAGGTAACCTTAAGAGAGCAAGCTCTACCTGTGCCAGGAGTAATCTCTTCAGGAAAACAGCCCGCCTTTTCAGTCCCTTTGGTGCCTGGGTTTATGCCGCCAGCCATTCTCCTCCCCCAGCCTGCCTTCTCGTGCACCGTGGAAACTATTATGTGCAGTTCTGTCTGGAACATTCTGGAAGCTGGCTGGGGCAGTGGCAGGAGTGGCCAAGTGGCCACCCCAGTGCTCTGGGTGACAGTCACCTGGTGACGATTTGTGACCCTGCTACATAAGTAAGCCGGCTCAGAATAGCACAGCCCTGCTGAGGCACCAGGTTCCCTATGGAATGAGGTTGGTGCCGCTGGACCTCGGCCACGCTAGGCCTCAGGGGGCTGGGCTTGGCTGGGATGCTCCCTCTTGTTCCTCCTCCGCCCAACCACAGTCCGTTTGTCCTTGTTCTGTCGACATTTCAGCAAGTGTTTGAGGTGCTCTGTCATAGTCCAGGTCTCCTCAATAGGTATCCCCTAAGCCATAAAGTTGTATCTGTGCTTGTTTACCTAGTTCAGGCAAAGTATCTTAGACCTCAACAGAAAAGTGTTAAATTTTTTGGGGGGGAAACTGGGACTGTTTTGTGCTTTATTATTTTAGGGGCCATGCATGCCTCTGATTGCATGCCTTGTCTCTCTTTCTGGCTGATTTCCCTTGTCTCTGTTGCCTGAGGCTGTTCTATCTCAGGTGAATGTCAGATGTGGAGGTTGCCTTTGAATCTCAGCATTGCCGTGCATCAGATCAGAGCCCTCATCTACTGTGACATGGGAGGCAGTCATTTTCTATCCTGGATTAAGACAGCTTGCATATGCTTTGAGCTTTAATTATTTGAGTCATATTGAAGTCATTAAGAAGATGTAGCCTAAAGTTTAATATGCGTATGTGGGCAAATGTTTGCAGAATCAAACTCTAATTTAACAAATGAGTTTTGTGGTGAGACCTAAGAGACAGGCAGAGTTTTATATACTGGGCGGGGGGGTGGGTGGAAAAAGGAACAGGTTTTCAAGAAAATGAAACATTAATAGAAATCATACTTACGATTCTCTTGAGTGATTCTGTGGAGTCTAATCAGTTGCCCTTTGTTTTTGTTATAGTGCCCTCTGCAACAACAGAAGCCATATGTGAGCAGCAAATAAGCCCATCCTAACTCATGTCTTTTCTGTTTTAACTGAAAGAAGATGGATGTTTAAGAGTTAAAACACAAACCGCATATCAGAATATTATACCATGAGGTATGTTATGAAATTCAAATCATATTGCGTCTTAATTCCTTAGTGAAACTGAGTGAAAACAGTCACTCCAAAATCTCTAGCTATCTTATGATGGATATATCTTAGTATTAATTATCTCATATCCCAAGTTTTTCTATATTCTGATTTTCTTTACTTAACACATTCCCTGTTCTTTTGACCACACATGATTCCACATCTTTGCTTCTTTTTATCATCTTCCTGTCTGTTTTGTTAGGATGATTTTTCCCATTAACTTTTGTTATTGCTGGTAGCTACACAGTTGGGTGTGTTTCTCAATGCTTTGTCTGCCTGCCTTTTTTTTTTTTTTATGTGAATCTTAAATTTTATAGGAAAAAAAACCCCTACTTTACTGCCTGTTTAAAAATTGTTCATGAATAGTTACAGTTCAGGAAGACATAAACTTGTTAGCAACTTTGTTTCCATTTTCAAGACTGATTTCAGCCTGAAGAAACTGAACCAATCTTTGCTATCTAATATTTCAGGATTACACGGCTTTTTAGGCAACATTTGAAGAAGGCTTTAGGTTTGAAAATCTATTGTAAAGAATCAAAAAAAAAAAAAAGGAGGAAAAAAATTAATTCCTCAAAGTTGTTACAATGATGCCATGATTATTATTTAGAAGGGAAGGGCATAGAAGAAAGAACAGAAAAAGTACTCATTCTCCACTGAATTTTATCTAGTACCAAGTTCTTAGTCTCTGAATGGCCTGTTTTGTCCTTTAGTTTCTCGTGATCACAAAATGTGGTCTTCAGTTGCTTGCCTCCCATACAAAGCTGTGAATGCTTTCTTTATCTTAACCTGCTGCTTTTGTGGAAACTCTCTGGCAGGGATTCTTGTATTTTCCTGTTAGTATTGTGCCAATATCCTTGCATCTTAATTGAATGAGGTGAGTGATGTTTTCTGGCAGACTGGAATGGTAATGTAATGCAATTATATTTGATACATTGATATTTCCGAACTGTTACAATTATGTTAGCTAGTTAACACCTTTGATTTTTTTTTAATAGTGGTAAAGAAAAGTAAGACGTAAATAAGGTGAAGAACGTTATACTTAATAGTGCTGTGAAATTTTAGGTGCATAAAATGGAGTAATTTTACCATATCTGGAGGGGGAAAAGTCTCTTTGATGTGACTGCGGGTTTTTTTCTGAAAACTGCATTATGGAGTGTTGGATGCCATCAGGAGAAAACTGTCTCCTTAATTAGTATCAGGTTTTGTATATCTTGCCAAGACTAACAATTTGTCAGTTGGTAAATAAATATTTGACTCAAATGTAGTCAGTGACTTCAGCATTTACACATTGTATCGCTGTCATAATATTGGGAAATTAGATTTTTCCTAGGCCAGTGCAAGCCTTAATGTTCAATCCGTCACAAAGCTTAGGTAGGTCCTGACACGGTTTTAAAGATTTATACTGTAACAGTACATTTAGTAATGGTAATAAACTGACTAAATATTATATTTCATTGTAATGTGTATTTCCAAGGAGTTATAAGTTATTCAGTCACTATGTAAAGAAAACGCTCATAGATAGCAAGACATGAGATCTCTGAATTGGTCTCACTTTTAAATCGAATTATGTGCTATATTAAAAAATGGCAATATAAACTGAGGCAGAGTAGAATAATTCTGTCAAAGTAAATGCTCTAAGACCTGAACTATTTTCCTTTGTATCATATCAACTTTTTTTGTAACTATTCAACAGAACAAGGCAACTTTCTGCTTTTCACTGGAAAGTATTTAGAAAGTCAATTAATTGCAAACTTTGTCTGCAAATATGTGTATAAAAATACTTACATATTTGTGTGTATATATATAAGTATAGATATATATAAAACAAAATATTATTAAAAGATGTTTCTCCTTTTTTTGACTGAGATTTGGAGCTTGACTCTAAGGAAACACCACAAGACAAAGAACCGAACATTTGCAATAGCTTAAGAATCTCTTGTCCTGCCTTTGCACTATTACTGTTCACCCTGGTTTGAGGTAAAACAGAACCAATTTTCTGGTTTCTAATTTTACTTTTTAGCTGGGCCTTTTCTAACTAACTAAACCTTGAAACAACATAGTGTTCAGAAATTGTTCACTGTCACAGTGATAAGACCTGATTCTACCAAGGCATGGTATGCAGAGAGGCCCTTGCTTATACTTACTACTATAACAACAAACAACAGGTAATTTAGTTATTTGCCCCATTGGAGGGTCGGAAGTGGAAAAGCATAAAGGGGTCACACCTGTAGGAAGACGCAAACAGGACAAGTGACCCAAATTTGACCAACTGGGGTATTCCATCCCATCCACATCATGCTCAGTATAAAAGCTGAGGGATCAAAGGGTCAACATTCTTTCTTTGATGGCCAACATCCGAGGAGGACCCTGTCTGTTCATCTGCCTTTGATTCCAATCTGTGTGTTCCTGACTCCAGATCTGGAAACCAGCTCCTGTCAGTCACCAAGTCCAGTCTGGGACTTTCCCTGATGCCTGCTGTTGATGTGATCATCATCCCTGGAGCTTGATATGGTTTTGTATATATTGTATCTTTTTCAGTAGTTCAGTTCTTTCTAAACTCGGAAATCTCCTTACCTCTTCCTCTCCTCTCTTTTTCTTAGAGGGGGTAAGGAGAGGCCATCTGTCAGTCTGGTTTTGGTAAATTTGGCTGAAACCATGACACTGTGTTCATGCTGTGGTGTGACATTCCCTCCCAGTTGGGCTGGAACGATTTCTGCAGGGTGGTGTTCTAAACTGCATCAGGATTTTGCACTGTTTTCTTTTAGAAACTGGTCTGGTCTGGGTCACAGCAAGGCTTTACAGTGTAAACTAAAAGGGATGTAACCCATGAAGAAGGCCAAAAATAAAACATCAATTATTAAATCAGAGTTGTCACTAATCCCCTCTATTGGGGAACTCTTACCTTACCTAATGGCAGAAGAATCCTGCCACAGACAGAGGTGGACTTTCATACTTGTGCAATATTGTATATATTATATTAGGTGTTTGTCACTCAGGAAAGCATCAGTAGTTCTCATAACAGCTACTGTATTTTTGAGAAATAATTGTTTGGACTTATTGAAAGTCTGTCTTTCAGTAACTGAGCTTACTAATTTAGTATAGATTTCAAAACAGTTATTCAAGTGAACAGTACTACTGAAATAAATTTTGTCAAAAGACTTAAGTAAATCTGTCAATTCAGAACAAAGAAAAATGTCTAATAAAGTACAAAAAATGATTTTTTTTCTTTAGCACTCTAAAAGGTTTTTTATTATAATATGGAAAACACTTTTTTTTTCCCCAAAGCCAAAGTGCCTAATTTCTGAGGAATGTTTGTCTATGCTGCCTATATCCTCCTTTCTCCTGATAAAATTTCCAGAAAGTTATGCATATTCTTATTAAATGTGTGAACAGACCCTAATATTTATTTCAGGTAATGGAAAAAGTAGTTGGAAATTGGATTTCTGTATTTTGCAAAACACACAGAAAATAAATTATGCTCTAACTTACTCTAATCTTTGAGCACTAACCATTATGTTATGTACTGTTCAGGAATGTTCAAAAAAATCTCATTTAGTGAGTGAAATTATTTTTGAGAGGTTTATTGTCAGTTGCCTTGCTGCTTGCTTGGGCAGCTCATGTCAGCTCCGTTTCTGTCTATAAAGGCTTCAAAACCACTACTTTGATATTCTAGAAAAACTTCAGAAGTCCTTTAGAAAAGTTCATATTTTCTCTTGAAACTAATAATCAGGTAAGTTCTATTAAAAAACCTCTTTGAACATATTTGACTCTGCCTGTTTCCTCAGGACAGCGTATGATAGAAATTGTGAAAAGATGTCCGTAGGTACCTAATGCCAAATGCTACTGAGAAGCCTGGCTTTTCCTTGTAAGATGTCAGTCCAAGAACAGTCCAGAGCCCTAAAATTTACTTTAAAGTAAGCCACAATTCTTTTGATGTCTGTAACATTTTTCTGGTGGTGAAGAGCATCAACTATAAAGTCAGTCTTGGACATATCACTAAGTAACATTTCACTAATTTTCTTCAAAGAGTTGAAGACAACTGATTTTAAGCAAGTAAGTATTTTTGTGTAGTGTTAATATAAACCAATAAACTAAACTAGACTGTTTAAATCAAAAATGGGTAACTAGGGCCTTTGAAAAACTTTTATATGCAGTTAGATGAGAAGGCTGGGACTGTTTATCTTAGTGGAAGAATAGGGCACAATAAAAGAAATTGCAATAAATAACTGTGTGCCTAGGTAGATTAGTTTATTTGTTCAGGGCTTTCTTCACTCCTTCTAACAAAATAAGGCACCCAGTCAGTTTGAAGTATATGAATGAAAGTAATTTCTTTACCGTTCCAAATTAACGTATTGAATTCACTGATGCCAGAAAACAAGGGGGACGGTTTCAGACGATTCAAGAAGGGGAGCTGACAGGTAGTGGTTAATGATAAGATCTGCCTTTCTAAACTAACAGAATGCCTAGTTCTTCTGCAATACATTTAATACTGTTACAGAAAAGCATTTTACAGAAATATATTTTCTCACTTCTTGAGCAATGAAATACGGAGGCAAAGAAGAATATAGAGACTTCTCTTTAGCAAATCAGTTTGTGCCTGACTTGACAGTAGTTCCAGGCCCTGAGACGTAGTCTGGTATTTTCTTCATTGATTTGGGAGAAATACTGACACTGCTTCAGAAAACAGCTTTCCTTGCAGCCTTCTGCTCTTCTGTGGTTTAACAAAAGTCAAATGGATCATGGAGGGCCACTGCTATGGTGAGGTGTGGTGGTACTATGCTATTAAGCTTGGGAAAAAACCCACACCAACCACATCCCTCACCCCCCAAAAAACCCTCACCACCAACCAAACAAAAAACCAACTTGTTATTATGTCCATTTCCACATATTATTTCAAGGCCTGGTGTCTTTGAATATAGTGTAGGCCAGTTGGTGTAAACCTAGGTATTTTGTACCTCACTGATGCATTGTCTTGTCTTTTTTTCCATCTGATAAGCAATGCTTTGTTTCTTTTTCTCCTTCTATCCCCTTCCTTTAAGTAATATCTTAATTTTTTTTTCAGTGTAACAGCTTCAAAAATTTGTGATGTTTTCTTCATTGAATTGTAGTTCAGTTGTATTGTTTTGCTGTGCTTGTCTGTTTATCCAAGCCATTTAGTAATGGGGATTGAAATTGTGTAAAACGTCTTAGAGACAAGAAAAGTAGGGTGCTGAGAAGTGCTGAGCCAAGGTAGTCAGCTGAGAATAAGGCATAATAAACTAGAAAAATTTAGAATGAGGAAAAAAGGAAATAAAAAGGGAATTAGAATTGAGTTAGTTGTGATGGAAGACAACAGTGAAGAAGGTAGGACAGTGAAGTGAACAAGAGGCAGTCAAACACACTGGTATGGGTAAAGCAAGTATTTAACATCCTTTGTTCAGCAAATATTTGTTGGTGTATTAAGCAGTACAGAAGATAAAATGTCTAACAAATCTGAACTCTCAAAACATCCCATAGCTGTAGAAAAGGAGAATGTAGTCTGGATCAATGCTGTAGATTGATACCATATTTTCCTGCCAAAGAATTAATCACAGGCTCGCTCTTTATTCACTTTTCTCCCTTTTGTGTTATGAATGGCTAGCAAGTATTTTACAGTTAATATGCTTTTAGAAGGGAGCAAAAACCCTCTTTATGTTTTATTTTGCTGATCACACACAGTATGTCTTAGTGGGGCAATGGTCTCTTCCTGTGAATGGTTATTGTGAACCGTTATACACCTAATCATTGTCCTTAAACTGCACTTTAATTAGTAGATTTCACTGATAGTTTCCTAGATTTGTTCCTTGCTGCCAGCAGCAACTAAATCCTAAATGGCATCTGTAACTAGGAAACTTAAACCCACCAGGCTCTCACTCCACTTCCCAAATTGGAGCTCTTTGTTTCTCATTGTGCATTTGTATAGGTGCTGACTTGTCTTACTTAATGTTGAAGGCTGATAAAGCTCAAGGTAGTCATAGTATTTCTAAAGCTGATGCTTGCTGCAGTTCAGTGGAAATAAATTCTTTCATCTCTCAGGTGACCAGACCGTCTTGTTTTCACACGCCAGGATCACTTCTGAGTCACCTAACTTATACTTCTGTATATCATTACCTTTAACATTCCCTTTGTTAAAACAGTAATCAAAGGGATGAACACATTAAGTGCTGTAACTTGAATGAAAACTGTCTGCAATGTAGATAAGATCTGGGGAGAAATAAAAGGAAATGGGTGTTTGGTGTCTAATGAGCAGACAAACTGAGCCTAAAGATGCAAGCTGGCCTAGAAAGCTAAACTTAAGTAAACTCGAAAGAGGTAAGCCTGTGGTTACATTTAAAAGTACTGGATGCAAATTCAGACATCCTGTAAAATGGTGAAATTATATCATTGTGTCTGGAAAGCAGCTAGCACTATTCTGCACATGTTGGAAAGGAGATGAAGTAATTCCCAATTAAGGATTGCAAGTGTCTCTCTATGAACATTAAGCTGTGCAGCAAAAAAAAAAAAAAAGAAATTTATTTCAGAGGCAAAGCCTCACTGTCCTGTACATGGTTTTATTCTAGGTGTAGTAAGGGACATCAAAAAAAGATTTTAAATTATGTTTGGAAGATATCCTGCCTGGAACATTAAAAAGACACAAAAAAATTGGAATGTATGAGAATGCCCTGTACACCTCTTTGAGACAAACCCCAGAGAGATCTGTATTAATGTTTGGAAGTTTTTTTTCTGCAAATACAGTGCTAAAACTCAAGGAGAGAAATCTTGTGGTTTGACTGCTGCTTTAGCTACCTAAATCCAAAAATTGTATACCTCTACTGCCAGCAGTAAAGTCCCCTTGATCTCCAAATTGTCATTCTTAAATCTTACCAATGTCAAAAGCTAGGTGACTCTCTCAGGTTTAAACCTCCCATTCCTTTGTCACTAATAGAGAATAAAGTAGCAATATAGCAAACATATAAAAACTATACAAAAAAAGAACAAAAGAAAACTATTTTTGTCATAATGAAGGAAGAGTACTAATTAAAACATTTTGGATATGTCTAGCCACATTAAAGATAAATTTGTGCCTTAGCATATAGTAAATTGTGTCACAGTGGAGCACAGGAGGAATAGTCACTTGTTGTTTATTGAACCTTTTCTTTGATGGATTTTTTTCAGCAATCTCAGGTCTTCAGCAGCAATTCAGTTCATCAGTTCAATTCAACAATTATTTCTACATAGTGTTTAGTGTTCTGTTGTTGAGCAATGCTTAGCATGTAATACTAGCATCTTTTTCAGTTACAGTGCTTAACTTTTTTCTCCTATAACACTGCTTAAGTGGCATTGATTTTAAGATAATCTGAATGTCTACTAGTGAAGACTTCATATTGGCATGTAACATAGCAGCGACCCGAAGAAAATTTAAGTTTCTACTGCCACCTGCAATGAGAGAGGAAAAATCAGAAATCCAGGTTGCACGGTTACATGGTCAAAACCAAGAAAATTATAAGTAATAATAGTAAGGAAAATCTTACTTATTTTTTTTCTTTTTCAAACAGGTGCAGTAGAGGAATTAGAGGAAATTTACCCCTGTTTGATCACAATGTGTGTAAGAACACAATATGAGTCAAAGTATCTGCACTGAACCATTCCACATTTTCAATTACTTCAGCTCCTTGGTTGTACGCAGGAGATGAGACTTCAGGATCTGACAACATTCAGAGCCAAGTGAGTTTTACAAGTCAGCTACATGAAACAGTTAATCTGATGTATGTTGTGGTGTGGTTTTACAAAGCAAAAGCTAATCTGTGGTAGTTGCCCTTGTGTTTACGCTTTTATTCCACAGGAAATAGCAGGTAATGGATCACTCAAAGTAGGTGATGTATCTTGCATTTACTTTGGGAGAACAAAATGTGTATGGGCAGTTACTCCAGGGTAGTTAGTCCCCCATGTATCTGCATTTTACATTTTTATGGTTACTGAGTATGTAATGCTTCCACTTACATTAGGGAATGCCTAGATTCCATAGGTTCAAAATTGATAAATCCTTTACAGCGCTCTCTAGTGGTTGGTTCTGTTGCATAGATACTCGTGGACCAAATGCTTATTTAAAAACCAAATTTATCTCAATCTTTATGTCGGGTGAAGCTTGCGTGGGGGATAGAATCTCTTGAACAGTGGTGGCAGTAGTGGTGGTGGTTGCTGTCTGGGTGGTAACAGAAGTCTCTGTTGCAGGGGTCCTTGCAATGACAGATTCAGCTCCTCAAACTTGTTCTGATGAAGCCTTTTATTCAGCTGGCTGGTAGTACCAATCCAGCGCATGCAATATCTGTAGCTGTTGATTATCTTAAATTACAAACAGAACTTCTAGCTGAGCCATATACAAACTGACTGTTTACCATTTCTGCATCTGCAAAACACGTTCTTCCATTTACAGGTGGCTTGCCTATATACAGTCTGATCAGTTTTGCAGAGGGAATTTTCTGGAAGGGCCAGACTCTCTATCAAGGGTCACGTCAAAGCATGGGAGTTTATGTAGGCTCAGCAGAAGCTGCAGGAGGGAATCTTCATAACTGATGAAGATTCCCAGCTGGAGAACTCCTACACCTCTCAGTCAAATAATGCTGGGGGTGGCTGGGAGTTTATCGTTTGAGGTGAGCCATTGGCTCCCCTGGGCAGGGGGCTGGCCTGTGGGTTCCTGGGCCAGCAGTGTAATTAGCAGCTCAGTGTTCTGGATGGGGTGCCCAGTGGCACAGAGCTGATACCCTGTTAAACCACAGTTACAGCTCTGGGGCAAACTTGAATGTCACACTTAAATCCCACTGACAACTTCAGTTCCATAGCTCTGGCCATGACTGTGTTGAACTTTTCTGGAATTTGGAAATTATATATATGAACGCAGACAGTAATTTCTAAACTGCTGAACTGTTTTCACTCACTAGCTCTGTATTCATTCTTTTCTAATCTGTATTATATCAGCAGCGCTGTCTTTGGGAAATGATTATATATGGAGAAGTTGATTGTGCTTACAGTAATTGTGTCCAATGTCTGTTGTTACTAATGCAAGTAATTTTCATAACTCACTGTGCATCACAATGAAAATGCACACCTCAATGCCATCTTAGCAAAGAGCTGTGATAGGGTGAGGCTTTTCAATTCTGCTGATGATGTTTGTTAAATTAAAGTTTGTATTTCAGCTCAAAGCTAGTTGGCACATAGTGACACTGAAGACCAATTACTGTTGGAGTGCCTGTTGTGATGTTTAGTTTCTTAGCCTCTGAGAGAGTGAAAAGAAAAAAGTAGTAATTAGTTTTATAAGTGTCATAGTCCATTTCTTAGCTTCATCATTCAGAAGCAAGAAAACAAATTAAGTAGGAAGAGATACTAAATTAGAGAGGAGGCGCTATTGACATAAATGTGATCATGGAGTATTATTTCAGATTTGATTTCATGTTTTTTACCCCTGTCATTAAGTTAAATCAGTTTGTTTCTACAATAAAAAATATAAATAATAACAAAACCACATACTGCTTTATAACCAATCCTCACATGCTGTAAGTGCACAGATATTTCAATTATTGTAATTTGCTGGTCAAGCAAAACATATATTACAGCTTGGAACATTCCTTTGTTCTATTATTTTCAAGTACATTTATGAAGCAACTTTAAACAAGGTATTATCACATGTCTGTGGCTTACTGATGAGATAATAGTAGTTGTCCTTTTTGACAGTTGCCCCATTGGTCTCATACATTATACCCCATTCTGAAGTGAATTTATCTGGTCATGTCTAGGGCAAGATTGGGCATATGTTAACTGAAAGTCTTAACCACTGAACTTACCTGCACGTAACATACTTTTTGTTATTATTACCACCACTAGCATTTGTTTGTCTTTGATATGAGATAATATATGTGGAAATGAATAGTATTTTTTATTGTAATTAAAGACATATCTGTATCTCTTTTCATGTGTGTCAAAGAAAGTAACTGGGTTTCTTTATTCCTGAAGCTTGCGCTGCTTTTATCTAATTTATGGCATTTACAGCAACACATTGCTTGGAGAATACTAATAGCTCTTTCATAAAACCAAAATACATTTTTTTTTTTTTTTGAAGTACTGATGTACATGTTTGTTTTCAAAGATTAATAAAGTAGAAAACTTAGCAAGAATGTTTATAAAGCAAGAGCACTAGAGCTTGTGAGTGATTGAGAAAGGGTAGAGTTGCGAGACAGAGTGCTGCTTCACCACAGGAAGATCATTTATTTAATCCTGAGCTTCTGGTCTGCTTTAGTGACTGAAGGTTGAGTTTTGAACAGGCATGTAGAGCTGAAGGTAAAGTGTGACCAAACATCAAACTGCAGAGGTGTAGTCAAATGCTTGTGACCTTTCCTGCAGGCAGCATTCTTCTCCTGAACCCAGTGCTACATGCTCAGTATTTTTCTGTTGCCTCCACGTAATTAGTCTTTCCTGTGTTTTGAGAGAGCAGAATCTCTTTCACAGCTTTTTTCCTTAAAAATTTGGCTAAAGTGATTCTTGTTTGGCATGTGTTTCATACCACTTAAGGGAAGAACTAGATGTTACCTGTGATGCAGGTTTTCTTATTTGGGCCAAACTGACACCACTCTATCTCAGAAAATTGGCATCAAGATATTCCAGAGCTTCTCTGAACTTCACTCTTTCTCTCGTGTTTGATTCCTCCTGCAGTCCTGGGATTTACTGAGCTTTGAACTGAGCAACAGCTTCATGTGAATAAAATGCAATCCTGTATTCATTCACTGTACAGCTCAAAGTGCAGGCGGTCAGCTCAGCCCATCAGTTGGCTTTGCCCTCTGTCTCTTGTCAGCATTGCCGTCTGTCAGAGGGTCACCTCCCCATCCCTGGGGAGCAAAATGCCCTTTATTAGCTTTGCTGGCCTGTCAGTTTTAGTCACCGAACTCTTTGCAGTAAGTTGGAGTGACTTTGCATAAATATTCCTTGTTGGATCCTTTGTTTTGGCTTAATTAGGTGAAATTAATATTTGTTCCTGTGCTCTCACCTGAAGATACTTTTCTTAGTGCAAAAGTCATTGCTTATCTCCAAATGTTTGTAGTCCTTGGTAGTATTTGGACATTTCCCATGCTAGTGTGTTTGTCTTGTCCCAGAAAAGCACATTGCAGCCTCTTAGCACACGTGGAAACTCAAGGAAATCAAATTAATGGGTTAAAGTAATGCAGGAGGCTGTCATAAAGCAAGTCTTCCAGATTTCTGATTTTCAGACTAATGCTCCTAGTTGGTGTATGCTCTTCCCTCTGTTGTATAATTTTCTAAGCAAACCTCCTCTTGTTTTTCTTAAGCTATTTCCAAAATGTCTTTTACTGCCTATGCAGGAACCCCTTCTGTAACCAGACCGATGAAGTATATTCTTTCCTGGCTAACAGTTAAGGTCATTTGTATATTTGTTCTGTCCCAGTTGAAACTAATATCCTTTTCCCCCCACTACTCTTCTCTCCAGCATCTGTCTTTCCTGGCTGCAATCCTTCTGTATTCTAATTAGCCTTCCAATGGCTTGGCTCAGGGTGTAACCGTAACCAATTTATCATTCTCTTCATCTCCCTCCGGGACATTCATTGAAAGAACAGTACCTGAATATTTCCCCTTTATCTACAATTTCCAGTCTATATCAAACATGAAATCTTGACAGATGGAGTCCAATCTGTCACAGTGAGTTAGTGTATTTTTCTTCTGATTGAATTTATTTATTGTACAAAGAAATACAGAAAATTTGGAAAGGTGACTACGTAAAATTTGGGGTATAGAATGGTTGGTTGAGTTGGGAGTTCCTTTTAGTGGTTTATTTTTTTTTTTACATTTGAGGATGTGTATTGTGTTAAATGAATGAGAAAATGATGTGAGACTTCGTTTTCGTTGTGATAAGAGGAGGGACAGATCTGATCATAACAAAAACAGATGTAATGTGCAAAGCTATAACGTAGTCCCTCATGTTATCTACTACACACTCTCACACTGACCAGCAGAGAATGCAAGGAAACATTCTGCTGTCTGCCAATAGAGCCTCTGCCAGCGAGTCAGTGGGTAAGATAGTTCCTGAAATACATTCTGCTGTAGAAACGTGTGATAAAAAATTATTCTGCCAAAGTGCTGGGCCAATCAATCAAGTGTTAATGATGGATCATGAAACCCATTTGTTGACAAATAAAACCTTGTGTGCTGTGCCAGTGAAACCAACTGTGTCACCCGTCTCCCAGTGACTGCCTGAAATATCATTTGCAGAAGCAGAATTTATTGATGGAAGGGGCTAGTACTTAGCTAGCCCATCCAACTGAGTTTTGCAGGTGCGTTGCAGTCTTAACTCTTAATGGTGCTTGGCCCCACCAAGGGTATTGAAGTGTTCCCTAGACCAAGGGTTCTGTGGGAAGGAATGGACCAAGACCAAGTATGACACAGGCTCATTCGTTCAGACCTTGCAGCTGGTTTCAGTATTTTTGACCATGTGATGCAGTTAGTATGGCTGCAGGCTTTAACAGGAATGTTAAATGAAATGTTTTATTATGTGAGGGAGTGGAGCCGAGCAATTATATTTAAAACCTCAGAGGTTCTCTAGGAGAGATCAGAGCTGGAATTCCTTCTATTGCCATGCCTGCAAGCAGGGTTGAGAAGCTTTTGTGGAGAGACTGAATCAGCTGGCTATCAGTATGTTGATGCTCTTTGCCGCTGATGAGTAGTTTTTTTTCTTTTCCCAGTACTTAGCTGACAGGAGTGAAGAATAACTGTCCAAATAACTGGGTGATTCTCGGTGAGATTGCCAGTGTAGGAAAGGGAGTATTTGACCAGAGGTCAAATTTATATACTGAGGTGTATATTCAGAGATCCATGGCTCTCTACCTGCCTTTACATGCTAAAGCAGTAATGCTTTATTTGTAGAAATTGAGGAAGGAAATTGTGATATAAACCTTGTCACTACTTGTTACTTCATAATGCCAACTGCTTTGACACAGAAGAAAAAGGTTGGGATCTTGAGGAACTTCAATGTTAAATAGTAAATCACCTAAGAAACAGCACAGCTACCCTCCAGTATGGAAGGTGATAACTGGATGTTCTGAATTTTGATACCTAAAGACCTCTGTATAATGGCAATATTTTCTTTGTTTTATCACATAGATTGTGCTGATGATCTGTTTGGTTTTCTGTGCTGGGTTTTACATAAAAAGCAGAGTAGCATAAGCCCTACCGTTGAAAGAAAACATATTTCATATTGCCTTCCTGTTCAAAAGGAGTGATGGGATGAAATGTTTCCTGGGAGAGAGATTTCACAGAAGGATTTTTGAGCTTTCAGGGTTCCTTGAGTGATGTGAAAACCCTTTGAGTAGTGAACTGGAATTTGTTGTAGTGCCCATGTGCAAAAGAATCACAAAAGTCACTTGTTAATTATAACTAGTTTTAGGAGAACTAAAAGAGTAATCTTTTAGCCCTCAATAGTATATTGAATTTTTTGCAATTCCTTTTTTGGCAAGATACACAACCCATCTCCCCTTGCCTCAGTTTTCCCCTTTCCCCTTCCTTAGCTTTGAGAATATTCTGTTTGTATCTGTTATCTGTATCCTGATGGTTAAAGAAATAAGGATCCAAAACTAAAAAGTTCAAATTATTCTAGAAATGGCGAGTATTTTTTTCAAAATAATGCATGTCGTCTGTTCTGCAGTCCAGAAAGTATTTGACCGATTTATACCAGGCTCTTACAAAATACTCTTTTCTTACTTGCAGTGAAGCATGAGAATTTCATTTCAAAAGATTTGATTTATTCAGCGTGGTATTGGGTGATTGATGTCATATTCTGGCATAAACAAAAATATTGATTATAACTTAAATAGGAAGTCAAAAGCTAGAGCCGTGAATATGAGAGCCCTTTGTCATACGTTTCACAGGCAGATATAAGTGGTTGCAAGAAGCCACTATTGGATATATTGACCCTCACCGTGCTGAATCCTTCAACGTGCTATTCGATATGAAGGACACTGGGTGATATGTAAGAGCTCACTTCACTGACTGACTAGCTTGCTTTTGGAAAAAATACACACTTTGTTGTGCATTCAAATGTTGCCTTGAGTTTTGGATGCAGACAGACCATCATATGCTGCAGCAGTCTGTGCTCTTCCTAGCACAGCACAACCCCTCTCTCTCTCTCTCATAATCTCTTATGTTAGAGCAACAGCTCCCCAATCATTTACAGGCTCATAAACACAATCCAGCAACATCCGTCTGCCCAGCAGACCAGGAAAACAGCTCAGAACTGAAAGCCAAATAAAACAATAACTCACAGCAAACAAACAGGCAACTACAACAATCAGATCATGCTGCAGGAGCTGTTCCAACTATCCAGACACTTCATTAGGCATGGAATAACAAAGGAAAATAGACCAGAATCATCTCATTTGACTCCCTCAGGAAAGTCACCTCTTTCAGTCCACCCACCTGCCCAACCCCCCCAAATTCCTATTTATTCTTATTATCTGCTTCAAGCAAGGAAATGCAGCATACATCTGGAGACAGAATGACAGTTTTTCAGCCACAGGACAGGGGAGTGAAGAGTTCTCGAGTTCTAGTTTTTCTCTTTCATTGATGTTTTACATCATATTTGTCACGTTAGTAACTTTCAAGTTCTTTTTTTCTTTCTTGATGTATATTCTGCTCATTCTTGGCCATAGCTTTAAATCCATAGTAGAACTATGTAAAAGAGGGAGAATTGTCCTTAGCATGTATCGGTTATGGGCAAAATGCTTTCTGTCTCCTAATATTTAACCTGGCCTTTATTTGAGTCACTTGAATTATTCCCATCCTTGAATTACAAGCCATTTTAAACAAAAGTTTAGTCTTGTCTGATGGAGAGTTACAAGGTTAAATCAATTAAAGGTTGTATATCATTTTGCTGATATGAATTTCAGTTGAAGCAACTAAGATTATTTTAACTATTATTATAAGATCTACAGTGCCCCTTTCTTTTAATGAACTTCTTGTTTCATTTCATATGTCGGGTTTTTTTCATTCATGAATGCTGCATTTGTGGCAGCATTGATAGATCTGGTTCAGAGCCTAGAAAGTTGTGTGTTGGTGCTGGCCCCAGAGAAGCTCTGTGGCCTGTTCCTTCCCTTCTCTTCCCATGTACTTTGGTGCACACTCTCGTTCCCTTTAAGGTTCTCAGGCTGAGAGGCTGTACGGCCTCAAGTGCATGGTGGGGACTCCCTGGGAATGTAAACAGATAATGTCTAAAGTTTTCATCCTTGATACCCCTTTCTCACATGCTACCTAAATACTAGAGACAACCAAACTGGCTTTTAGGAACCTTAATGTGTTGTTGGGGTTTTTTTTTGTTGGTTTTTTTTTTAGCTTATATGAGTTTATTGAGTGATTCAAACCTGACAATCAGGAGCATTTAGGTGTACCTAGCTCAACGCACCCTAAAAATGCCAATAGTTTAGCAGGACATAAGTATTTTAACTCTCCTAAGGGAAAATAACCAATGAAACCAAGATGCAGATTAAGACTGCAACACTGATGCTTGTACCAATACCAATATACAACATATGAGAAAAACCCTTTCAAGTAGTTATCAAGAAGAGACATTGTAAACAGCAGATACACAAAACTTTGGAAAAGGTCACAAACACCTACCCTGTTGAACAGGTGGGTGGAGTGGTAAATCTGTGAGATACTAAAGCTGATTTCCTTACCTCAGAGGGAACTTCAGATCTCTGAAAAGCCATTTGGAGCCTGGGGCTTTGGAATATCCACTGCTGCAAAGAGACATTTTTTATTAAAGGAAAAGTAATAAATGCAGTCTTTAGATCTTCACAGTCTGTCATTAGGATCTGTCTCATTGGGTAACTGATCTAAACACACTTCCATCATTTAAACAAAGCTGGCAAGCTTTACAAATATTGTTGACCAGAGAACATCTTTCCCCAGTATTATGCAAACTGGGATTTTTCCACAAGATATTGATGTGACACTTTCTGTGATTTGTTTGTGAAGAAGGTCATTTTGCATGCTCTGGTTATTGAATTGACACTCATGGCATTTGATACTGCAAGCAATGGATGATAGTGATGGTACTTCTGGGGGCTTTTAAGGCAGTATTGGCTGGCACATCACAGCTTCAGTGCTAAAGAGGCCTCACTGAGCCAGGTCATTTCACTGACAGACATGTCATTAGATAAGTAGATATTAAGGGAGAAACTGAACAGCAGAGTTTCCTTTTGTAGTCCTCATTGAACATGTAGGTGGTAGACTCTAGAGCAAGCATTTCAGGTGTGACAAAAGAATAGTGCTGTTTATGAAGGATCCAATTTAAACCAAACAGACTATTGCTAGCGTTCAATGTTCAGCTGGTAACGCCTCTCCAGATGTGGAAATTCAGGATAATTTTTTATTAGTTTTGTGACTGGTTGCATCTCAGTAAAATGCTCAAATTCTTCTACGCTAACATCAGTTGCATGTGAAAATATGAGATTCTGTGCTGAGAAACTGGTGATTAGTGTGATTTTTTTTTCCGTTTTGTACCCTATAATTTGTCAATGTGCTGATTTTAAAGCAGACAACAAAGTGTATCGTTCAGCTGTAGAAAAAAAGCTATTCTAAAATGTTCAGTGCTTGTATGCAATAGTTCATTCACAGATGTATTCTACCCCTTAAATATGTAGAAGTGTGAGATGTTGTATACATCATGCATATTTATTTCTTTGGAGAATGCTACCTGAATCCTAGCATTGAGATCTGGATAATTTCTTATGAAGATCTTAAAAACTGTATGCATGTAGAAGGCATCCTGAATCAAGGTCACGGAACAGACCATGTCGGTGGCAGAGACAAGGACACTGATTAAAATGGAATTGATTAAACCGTAGCATTACCCAATACTATACAAAACTCTTATATATGTGAAAAATAAACCAGGTGTAGCTAGATGTCCTGAGTGTGTTTGATTTATCAGGTGTGAAAGGGAAGGGTATTTTTGTATGAGTGAAAACCCTTCACTCTCCTCCTTCCTTCTGCGTGGACTCAGCTGGATGTTGTTGAAGGTGCCCTACCTGCTGCATCTTTAGTGTTTTGTTGCTGTGATTTGTCCAGAGACACATGTGAAAATGCAGCCTCTGATCAACACCTTTGTGGAGACAGGAAGAAATACTGCTTTATGCAAAATGGGAAACCCTCAGCTCAGGAGGAGTTCCCACTGGAACCTGTTTCTGAGTGTTTTAAATATTTAGCTTAATTGTCAGAGACCTGATTAATCATTCCCTATTGTTCCTTGCCTAACTTCTGTATCCCGTACTGAGCAAAACTGCCCGTGTTGCTTGGTGTTCAGGTGCTCTGTTGACCGGGTTTTTCTTATCTTCTCTCCACAGACCAGTCAAATTCTCTGCAATATAAAAAATGTTTTCTTCATCCTCTCTCTAGCTAGATTTCTGGCTATCATCATTCATGTGAATGAAGGCGATCTTTCTTTTAGTTTCTGGACTGAAAGCTGCTCTGTTCCAGTTCAGAGAGGAGCAATCCCTTACCTTTATTTATCTTCCGCTGTGAAAATCTGTTGGCTTTTGCGGCCGTCACTCTTGCATAACCTGCTGCTTTTGCCAATGATGCCCAGTTTGTGACCCTACAGACTGCCCCACCAGCACAGTTCAAGGTTCAAGGACACGTTAGGGTGCTCCTGCTAAATGTGGTCTTGTTTACAGTGTATCCTGCTAATTTCCTTTTAGCAGCTAGATGTCTCTCTTTCCTCCATTATTAAGAAATAATAGTAGGTGAGCTGCTTTTGCCTTTGGAAAAGACTTGTTGCCCTCCATCATTTGTCCATTTTAGAGACAAATTTAAGATCTGGATTTGGCTATAAATCTGTAGCTCAGTGAGCATGTGGCTTGATTTTGCACATAGCTTTTTCAGATCATTGATTGTTTCCCTCTATTAATCTGTTCTGGCCCGAGGCTGACCTATGTTTTTGCTTTTCATGTTCCTCTATACTTTTCAAGCAGGATTGTAGATCGAGACACTTTCTGCCTGTGGCGGCATTCTTTTCTCTTAATCACAGCTGTTTTCCACCTCATGTAATAGTTTGCATTTTCTGATATGTTTTAAGTCAGAAATATTGTCCTGTTGTTAAGTACCAAAATCTCTGGTGTGAGCAGTGGGTTGTGTGTGTCCAGTTCTGGAGAGCGATTCCTTTCACATAAAGCAATCCTGCAGGGCTGTAACTCCTGCTGGGCTCAGGGAGGTCGAGTGGAATATCTGAAGGGAGGGCATCCTGGCTTGAGGATTTTTTGGCTGTGAAGTGGAAATCTGAGGGGGCAAATTTAGTAGATTTTTCTTTTTGCTTATGCTTGCATTTCTTGTATTACCTTTTTTTATTTAGGTTGTCCTCAGATTGTTCCTGCAGGTGTGGAATCACTGACAGAAACCAAAGGAAAGGTTCCTATTTCATTCTGTTATGTAGTGAAAACAATATGATTCTTCTCAACTCTTTCTTTAAGCTGTTAACTTTAAAGCCAAAATATCTCCAGCTATTCTATTCACATTCTATTCTATTCATAGCTCAGTCTGTCAACAAACACTTGTAATTAATAAAGTATTTTGGCTATTCCCCTAATCTGAAAATGAGGCAGCACAATTACAAAACTTCTTAAAAAAAACCCCTTTATTTGTAGCTTTATTTTTTTAATCAAAAACAGTTTTCTTCAAAGGGCATTCAGAGGTGGACCAAGGCAAATTGTTTGTTGTTATTAGAAGAGTGTGATTTTTCAGAGCACAGGATAATACACTGTTGTTTACTATTCCACCTACAATGCTAGAAATAGCATTTTATAAGTATCAAAGATCTTGGTATGTAAAGCAACTTTTCAAATATTTAGTATAATTACCCTCATACTTCTCAGATTCTGAAGGTGTTATGAGGCAATGATAACTCTGTGTAAGAATACATCTCCAGTGTAAAATAACGTTCATCACACCAATATAGAGTAATAGATAAATTAGTCTGCTTGTTTCATTAGACGTAGCGATGCTGGTATGCAGTGTGCTTAAATATTGTATTTCTCATAGGTCTATGCTAATAAATATGAAATGTTTAGGGTAGTATACCCTTTAGGTTGAAACATGGCTGTATGTCTTTAATACCTAGGCTGTATCTGAAGTTACATCCTGAATGTCATTGATTTAATTTGTTTTTGATATTGGGCAGTCTAAGCAAATGAGTGCTTGTATCAGGATCAAGACATAACTATTTTGCATTTTTGCAAACGAAATTCTATCCATGTGATTAAACAGTATGCTTTTCTGAAAATTTCCAATTATATTGTATATAAAACAGATGCAGCATTTCTAAGTGCTGAATTACTAGTTGGCACAGAAGCTGAGATCTGGAACTCAGTTTTTATGGTTCTTAATAGTTTGGAGATACGTGGCCATGAGAGCAGATATGTGAAATATATTGTAGGTGTGTAAACTATAGTTGTCACACTTCAATGTTCACTTTTGTAAGTGGTTTTTAGCCCCTTATTTTTTTTTTTCAGCTAATATTGTTTAAAAGAAGTTATTTGCCTAAATGTGTTAACTCATTCAGAGAAGGAAATTACTACGTATTTGGTAAGAAGGTATCAGAATTTATTAAGATCTTACATACCTGTAAGTTTTAACAGCGTTTGTGTGAACACAGCTTTCCAGTCAAATTCATATTAGAGATTACGGTTTTGAAGACAAACATTACTAACAGAGGTGTATATAGACAGAAACTATATCTTTCTGCCCATGCACTTAGTTGGGCACAGCCAAGTTGGCTCTGAGTGAAGAAGCCACCTGTGCCCAGCACCCTGTCCTGTGCTCTGGTGCAGCTGCTGCCTTAACATTACTGGGCTGAAGTAGAGGCAGAAGGGGTTCACATGGACCTCTGTCTCTCCAGGTCCGTCCATGTCTGAGGGACTCTCAAGCAAGTGCCTTTCAAACAGCAAGGTTGTGAGATCACTTGCTGTGGTACGGAGCAGGAGGGGAGGCATTACCAAGGACAAGGGTGAGTTCACTGCCCTGCATGGACTGGCATCCACAGGAACTTAAGAGTTGCACCCCAACAACTTATTTTTTTGAGAATATGTCCACTCTTTTTGAAAGTTAGACTCCTAGCATACATGCTCTGTGCATGCTGGGCAGCAAACCTTTGTACCTTTGAAAATTTCATCCCAGTATCTTCTGCCTGCTCTATTGCAACCTACAATAATAACCCATTAATCAAGTGTCACCCTTCCTAATTCAGAGGAGTTCTTTTTTTATTGCCTTCATTTATAATAATTTAGTTTATACTTTACAATGTTATTGATTTTATGAAATGGCTCATTACATTTACACAAAGCTAAATCATTCAATTAGATGCTTTAAATTAAGTCATATAAATTTTGTACTAGATTTATTGTTGGATTGAATTGGAAATCAAGCCCTAAGAAATTGTTTTTTGAAATAATTATTGAGAAGACATTGTTACTTATTTTATAGGCTAGAATATAAATTGCTCAGCAAGTTTGTTTAAACTATTGAAGCCTAGATCCCCTTTTGTGAAATGCTGGGTGGTGTAAGCAGTGCAAAGTTTGCTCGACTTCCTCTGCATGTGCTTGAAAGGGGAAAATCACCATCGAAGGGGATTTTCTTTAGGTTCAAGTAAGTGGGGAAAAAAAGCAGTATTCTGGAAAACAATCCATCAGTCAGCCCTTCTTATAAAGATTTATGCATAGAAACTGAAAGGGCAGGGAAGAAGGGTCTATGTAAGACCTTAGCTTCCTCCTGCCTTCTGTGCTGTCCTGGGAAGCATGGGTGAAAGCTGGTCTGCTTAGTTTAAGTTAGTCCAAAACCGCTATGAATGTTGATGCCATTCACAAATGAATTCAGTGTTTTAAAACATGTAGGTTTTTTCAGCTTTTCCCATTTCCTCCCTGGTGCTGCAATTATGGAAATTTTTATAATATATGGGCTTAAGAAAATGAAACATTTTTTTTTTCACTTTTTTAAAACTGAAACAAAGAGGAATACACTTTAGAGGAACACAGCCCCATCAGAGGCAAGTCTGTTCTGAAAAGGGTGTGCTGGTCTTGTCATGCTGATCTTAAATAATGCAGTGCTTTTGAACAAAGTAATCTTCAGTTTGGAAGCAGAGAGAAAAACACATTGTAGTTACAATCTCAATAACTAAACCCATAATTATTTGTAATTCAAAAGTTACTTCTCTTTTATTCAAACTTACCAAACTTTTTTCCAAAGGGAATGCATTTCAAAATTGGAGTTGTCCTAAATCATCATGACCAAATCATGGTAATAGAATTTGAAGATGAACTGGCTCATTTTCAGTTAAGGTGCTACTTTTTTCTCCATTAGCTTTTTCCAAAAATGTTTTTCTTATATCAAACTTGTTAATTTTACAATTTTCTTGGCAAGGAGTTCTTTTTATACTATCTGAAGAGAGCAAAAGGATGTCCTTTTCTTGAATTTGTTCCTAAATCTGATTTTTCATTCTTTCTGTCTTTGGGAGGCACTCCTTCAGATTTTGTCTCTGTGTAAACGTTTATGTGGTGGACAAAAGGAATTGTGACACTACAGAGTTTAAAAATTAGTTTAGTGAAACAGGAGTTCTTCTGGTAATGACATAATGAGGGTAAGCAGTCACGGGTAGTGTTGTTGCGATATACGGTGGGGAATAGGGACAACTGCCCTATGGCAGTGGCAAGACAGGGTTGCCCCAGTCAGGATTGAATGCGTTGACACCTATTTACTTTCTAACATGTTTGTCCTACAAAATATGCATTTTTTTTAGATTCCTATGTCATCCTGACTATTTCATTCTCAGTTTTATGTCTTTTTTTTTTTTTTTTTTTTTTGTTTTTTTTTTTTTTTTTTTGCTGCTAGCTGCAGTGCAGTTTAACAATTTGCCTTTTTATTCCCTTTGGAACAGTTTGTCTTGCTGATCTTCCCTCGGCTTCTCTTTGTCAAAGATGACAGGCTTACCATCTTTAATTTTTATGAATAATTAAAAGTCTTGAATCTTTGGTTACCCTCTGCTGGACTGTCATGATTTGTAGCTTTAAAAAAAAAAATAATTAGGTGTTCTGAGCTCTTCAAAGTATTCCAAAGGTTTCCTCTGTCTGGTAATAAAAGTAGCTCTTTGTGTTAGAAGGGAATCTATCTGTTCATCACAAGAAATTATATTTTGTGAGCACATGCAGTTTCCAGGTGATATTTTTAATCCTTTATACATACTAACTGCACCTTTTTTCACTTTACCTTGATTTTTACTTGTTTCCAGTGTTGAATATCATGGCTACTGAAGGATCACCTGTTTACATTTCATTGTCTTACTTCATAAATTATCATTGTTTATGTTTATTGTTATTCTATGTTTATTCAGCATTGCAGAGATGCTCTGGAAAAATGTTTTCTTTTGTTTTTAACCTTCCTTTTTTTGTGTCTCTTTACTAATCCTTAGCAAGCCTTTTTCCTGTGTCACCCTAGACTCAACTGTTCAATCTCTAATCATATTTCTGAATTTAAAAGAAGGCACCTCTTTTTTTTTTTTAATGATGTTAAAGATTCTCCCCTTCAGTGCTTTTCTTCACAGTGTGATGTCCCATCACCAGTTCTTGACCCATTTCTGCTGCCTGTGGTGCAGTTCTCTTCAGCCTGTCAGCTACAAACACAAAAGACCTTAAACTTGAAACAAGTCCTGCATCCCTGTCCTCTTCTGTTGTCAAATCAACTTTGGGACAGCCGTATCAATGCCCTTGCTAGGACAGAGCCTGGGAGATCAGCAGAAGTGTCATGGAAGTTCTCGTCTGCTTCTATGTTTTGGCTGAAAATGGCAACACCGCTTAATCTGCCAGACCCTGATGCCACCTACGGCATTGCCAAGGGTTCCTGGGTGGTTCTGAGGACTTGGCATGGTTGAGTTGGTACTGCTTTGCCAAAATCTGGACTTTGTGGGCAACATAAAAAAAAGTAAGATGGAGACGCACTGGGTGGAAATGGCTTATAAACCACATCTGAGCTAAAGTTGTCATAATTCCAGTCAACGGAGAAAGGGAATTGCAAAAAGGGATTAAGCAGAGAAAGAAGGAGATCAAACCTACCTGTTTGGTTTTGTTCATTACTAGCTCACTTCGTATTTACTGTCTGCTTCAAGCAAGCATCTTATCCCAATGTGCGCTAGAGGGAAATAGAATAAAGCTCTTTGGATTATTTTGCAGTTTTCTCAGAAGGCTTTGATTATTTCGACCCCAAAGTCTCTGATATGTATTAGAACAGAAATGTCTCAGATCCCAGTAGCTAACATCATGCTGTACTGGTCCTTTTCATACATTTTTATAATCATTATTCTGCTGTACATAAAGTAATTAAATACTTGTTGATTTAGAGCTATTAATCTAGGTCTCCCAAAACCTGTCCTGAAAGCCTTTATCAGCAAGACAGTTAACATTTTTTCTCTCTGTGTCCCCCAATGAATTTGTAATTATTTATTCAAAAAGAAGTGGTTGGAAATCAAGAAATATCTACTCAGAATAACCAAGGAATTGGTGGTGAGAGTAATCACTGAGGAAATGTCAGTGGGCAGCCTAATTGAGTTCCCCACTAAGAGGGAGAGCTCAGTCTCTTTGTTTTCCAGGTGAGCTCAGAGTGGTCTGAGAAATGTGCAATGGGTGAATTCCTCCTTTCCTCCTCTCTCCATGTGCCCTTTCTTCTTCTGTGCAATTGAAAAAGAGATTTTTGACACAATGTAGTACATAACTTTTTTTTGTTGTTATTTCTCAACAGCAACAAAAATATTTATGGTGAACAGCTTGCTGAAAGGTAGAGAAGAATGAAAAACATTTATGTAGCAAATAAATCCCATAGCAAATAAGTAGTTTTGGAACACTGCATTTCATTTGCCTGTGGGGCATTAATGCCAATCCTAGAGGACAGAACAGAAAGAATAAAATTGAGTTAAATAAAACCAAAGTGTTTAGCCTTACAAACTCACCAGCAGCCATCAGTGCCAAGCATTAATTCCTTTCCTGCTGGCAGCAGGAAGGTGGGTGAGACAATACCGTCAGTTGCACAAATTAAGTCACTGTGGCAGAAACACAACACAAATAAATAGGAAAAACAATGCAAAGAAAAGCAGACTGTTGTTGCTGCATAAACCTTCTTCCAAGCTGGAGGCGCAGAAAAAGGAAATGTAATGACTTGGTGCATGTCATCTTGTAGCCTGACAAGCCCTTTCAGAATAGAAAAAGCGTGTAAGATGCCAGGAGAGGTCTTGCTGCACATTCTGATAGAGAAAGGGGGCTTGTGGGTAGCAGAAGAATTCCCTTTTCAGCAGACTGAGAAATAGAACAAGTCAGCTGTGTTGAGCCCTGGAAAGGTAACAGAAACCCTAATCAGGATTAAGCTGAAAGAGAGGGAAGATACAGGGCGAGAACACACGGTTAGAATTCTTAGTCACTGTGACTTAACTGCCATAGTATTACAGGCCCAACTTCCATGACCCCTTTTCACAAAGAAAAAAATAATCCATATTTAGCATAAAGATCTCAAAGTTTCCTCTCATACAACAACATACAAACTACTTTTTCTCTTCTTCTATCAGGTTATAAATTTATGGGGGTAGAAATATATATTTTATTTTTTTTTAACTTTAATCATCATATTCCTGTACATTTACTTTATCTGTCAAATTTGGGGGTTTTTTCAAGTTTAGTACTACCCATACATGGTCCTGTTCCTTTGTTTTATTCCCAACTTAGTTGTTTTCAAACAGTTCCATTACAGTGCTGCAAACTGAAAGTAGGGATAGAAATAATATCAAAGAAGGATGATTGAGTACATCCCACATGCTTCTCATATGGGGGGACTCAGAAATTACTGTGGATCAGCTGTAGTTCTTAATAATAATTTAGAAGTCCACACTTGTATGATATTCATTATCTTTTCTATTTCTAAACTAATTTAACCTAGCTACGCTTATTAGAAAGTAATGCATAAAATCCAGTACTCAAAGCAATCTGGTTACTTGCTAACTAAAAATCTACTTCAGGAGTCCAAATGAGTGTTTCTCCTGTAACCAGCCCTACAGACTGATGGGAGCAAGGAGGACTGGGATGTTGGCACATCCATTAGCTACATGTAGTATTTGGAGAAGAGAGAGCCTACTGAGAGAATACTGATGCACATATCCTTGTTGGAAAACACTGGGTTTAAGGTTTTTAGTTAGTAGATGTCAAAAAAAATTCTTATGTCACAATAAACAAATACCTGATGATACAGACAACAGATTTCTTTGGATGTGTGTATGCTGCCTTAATAGCTAAGGTTGCACATGGGCATATGTGTGCTGTAATATTTGATCTTGTGTGCTTCTGTTTGTGCTGCACATGAGCTGTTAGCCTGTCTGGGTCTGTGCTGCACATACTTGGCAAAACTCAAACTTTTCATCTTGTCTCACACACATTTTGTCTCCCATCCACAGCAAATTCTGGGCAATGTGGGAGCAGTCACAGATCACCTTTACCCCATGAATCTCTACTGTGGTGCTACATTAAGGCCAGGGTAGGTAGGTGTGAGATCTGAGAACATAAAATTGTCAGATTGAGGAATGAGCCAGGCCAGTGACTGCATCGTACAGCTTCTGGGCCAGCGGTAATTTCACCCCATGTTTTTTCCACTAAGTGTGCAAAAGTTTCTGCAGCTGATCATCCAGTTGTCTCATTCCTGACTTGTGCTGAACTTGAACAAGGGGGCTGTCAAAAATTTTGATTTCCATTGTGAGTTCAAACTGTGAGGCAAAGTGAGCACAGATATCCCCTTTTGTCTTGACTGAATTTATACTGTAACAACACTTGCTGTGAGGTGCTAGAGGTGATCACGCTTTTTTGAATATGATTAAGTGGATCATCTTGTTTCTGCTTCACTGTCATCTCAGAAGACCCTATCTATTCAGCACACAGCCCCAAAGTCTAAGAGGTCATGAGGTCTTCCTAGCTGAAAAAGGTCATTATTTTATAATGCCAGTTGGTAGCTGACACCCAAAGTTTGTATTTATAGCCATACTTTCTTCTGAAATGTTCTTGTCCTACAGGTCTAGTTGAAGACAATAAAATCTCTGGCTTTGCGGATTCGATATATTAGCAAATTAAATTTTTCAGGTCATTAATTTTACTGTGAGGCAGGCAAATCATTTTTCTAGGAGTTCAGGACATGATTTAATTCTTACACACTTAACAGTTGGTTCTGGAGAACGTTTTTCAGCCCATCAGCAAGAAAAGGATGTTGATATCTCCCTAAATGCAGCAAGAATGTAAGCTCTAAAATAAGAGAAAGGTGCCTAAGTGTATTTTTTAATTTGTGATCCAATGTTCCAGGGATTCCCTAAGAAACATGCTTGGAATTATGGAGTTTCATCTGTTAATGAACTTTTGAGGTAACTGTAGTCTTAGGCTTGCAATTCAATGGTTTCACAGTTACTACATTTGGGTTTAAGTTCATCTTAGAGATAACCTTGAAAAAGAGAGAGGGTTGTTGTAGAGGCTGTTGAATGAGTGACTTGCACCAGCTGGGTGTGGGGCTTTGAGAAGCAGCAAAAGGAAAATGGGGAGGAGGGAGCCTGCAGTAGGAATGGATATCGAAAGTGGGAAAGTGATACCTTTTGATATCATATATTCTAATCTTGTATGGATTTCTGGGATACCACTGTAGTATTTTAATCTTACCAAGTTGAAATATTATGCAGATAAGCTTTTTTTTAATACTTTTAAAATGTTTTTTTCTTGCTTGCTTTTTTCCCAGAAGTGAACTATTTTAAGAATTTACTTAAGCATTTTCCATCAACTACATGCTTATGGAACATGTTCTTTAACCACTATTAGCTTGGGCAGGTGTTTGATTTGCCAGTCCAAACCTTTTGACAGCAAATGTTATTCTAATGAATGCTTTGTTTCAATTTTTAATAATTATTTTTTATAATTTATTATGTTTGATTCTGTTGTCATCAAAGATATTAATGGAGTTAATTTAACCATAATTTGCCTCATTTAGGGAAGAATCCTTTTTTAACTTGTCATACAGTAAATAAGTAAATAAGCATTTAATTTGTAAGCTGCCTATTTTCACCTAGTTTATCTCATTTGAAGGAAAAGATTTATTAGCTTCTCTCTTGTATAACTGAATAGAAAGAACATGTTTAACAATACTCATTGATGAGAAGAATAGATTCTTACTTGACCACCTGTATTTAAAGTTACTTGAAGTATAAACCTAAACAGTTGATATTCATTTATGAGAACTGAAATGTAGGTCTACTCACAGTGCCTTTTTGTAGGTACATTCTAAGTTTATATTGGTCATTAGTGATGCATTGACAAAACAATGACTTCAGCAAATGAGCAGAGAAGGAAAATTCTATAAATCAAATATTTATACGTAAGTATATGTATTCCATCATATGTATTGTAAGGCCATTTAGAATTCAGAAATTAACAAATAATTTTAAGCAATTAATTATTCATATTGTACAAGCATACAGAAAATAACGATATAAGATTCACTTCAGAACTTTTTCAATAATTTTTCATAAGCTGTCACCACAAATTTCAGGGAAAGCATCCAAAAGTTTTAGTTTATATTTAAATTAAATCATGGAATATATTAACCGAGATGTGTTTATAAAATCAGTAGTTATGATATGCTGGTCAGAAAGTTACCATCTTTCTGTTAATAGAAAATAATGACAAATTTCAGCAGCAAGCAAATCTGTAATAATAATAATTCAATTAAGCTAGTTCTTAGTTTAATCTTTCCCTTAATAAATGCTTCTGGGTTAGTAATTGCCAATTAGAAAATTAATTAAAAAGCATTGTCTGATATTGAAATAGTCACGATAATACTGCAGGGGAAAAAAAAGCATGGGAATATATTCTCAATGCTACATTTCACTTTTATGTATTAAAAAAAACAAAACAAAAAACCAGAAAGAATTGCTTTCTAAGAAGCTACAAAAGGCTCTTGAACACAAGGTTAGAACTTGCAGTAATACACTGGAACAAAAAATGAGGCATTCCTTGCCAATATGTGACAGCTCCATGAACAGATTTGTAAAGAATACAGATAGGACCAGTGGGTTTTCCTTCCTCTCACATTAGGTTTGCAATAAGCTCTGCCAAGAATCTTGTTTGTTAAATATGAATTAGAAGTCCAGGCTTCTGATCAACATTTTTGTTGATAATTAGTAAATTTAATGCCTGCAGGAAGTGACTGGATTTTTTTTTTATATCAGGATATGATTTATTTTGGCAATTTACTGTCCTGTATTTGAAGTTACATCACTAGAGTATGGTGGTACATATATCTCATGAGAGAATAGCAAGGATTTACTTTCTAAATGGAGAAGAAAAAGAGAAGCAGTATGAACAAATTTCTTAGAAACAATACCTAACCACAGGGGAAAAGGAACCTCTGAACAAGCTGCCCCGTGTTATCCAAGAGATGTGGATACCCCACAGTGAGCTGTAGCAGCCAGTTTTTACAGCTGTTTAATCTGCAAAATTCTTCAGTTTATATCATCTTTATTGTAAATTTGACGTTCTTTCAAACAAGTCTAAATGTGAACTCATTTTTTGAATGGTCCCTGCTTTTATTTGTGGGCAGGGTGAGAGGGGTCTTCCTCTAGTTCTGGAGAAGCAAAGGAAATTAATTAATGTTGGGATTTCCAAGGCTATGTGAATGTGTTGGAAGGTGAGGTACGTGAATAATTGCTTAATTTTTGTGGTTTTCTTGTCCTTCTTAAGAAAAAGGAGAAAAGCAGAATTTGTGCAACTAGTATATTCTTATTTCTTTGAAGAGGACTAGTGTGTGTGTGTGTGCCTGAAATCTGGACAGTCGAGCAGTATTCCTGAGTTTTCAATCAGCATGAAGCAATCCATAATTAGCCTTCTGCAGTTATTACTTTGAACTTCCTTAAATTTTCGTTCAGTAATCATAAAACTTGATGCTTAGCATTTGCTTGCCAGCTTAGTTTTAAATGTCTTCCTCTGCTATTTATTTATATTACTGATACGTATAAATGGATATCACATGGCATTTCACGTGAAAATAAAATTTCACTTTGTGTGGTTGGGTGGTAAAGTCGCAGATTTTAGCAGAACAGAACAGTCTGAAACAATATTCCCAGATATCAGTTCCCAAGAATCTGAAATACTCAATGGCAGTCTGTCTTTCCCAAGGGCATTTTAGGAATATTTAGCATGTGAACATGTATGAAAACTGCAGTGGGCTGAAAAGAGTACTGAATTGTGCTCTGCATTATTGAAACTGAAAGGCAGCAGAGGTGTAGAAATGAATGAGCTCCTAGAGGCTTTTTTTATAGATTATGGGGGGAGGATGTGTTGTAATAAAAGGTAATAAGAGCTTTCCTGCCTCCGATAGACTCTACCTTCAACTAACCTACAGCTATCAGGAGTCAGTAATCCATGTTGGATAAAGAGACTTTGAGGAGCAATTTTATTCTATTGGAATGCACCAGCTTGCACAATGGATTTGTTAGCTTTTTGCAGGCAGCCTTCCTGAGAGACAATATTTCTGGAGCTCCACAAAGCACTTTTTCTGTTTTCATTCTGCAGTTCTTTAATTGGATGAATGGGCTGCAGGGGCCTAGAAGTCGGACTGAGTGAAATTTGCACTCTTTGAAAAACCAGCCAAACAAAACATGTCAAGCAGTTTCACATGGCACTGGGATAAAATGAACATAAAAGGGAAGCCTATTTAAAGAACAGTGCATTAATGTTTTAGTGGTGTTCACTTCAGGCCAGTACGTCTTACATGAGTCTTTTTCCCTTATGGGAAAGTAATATGCTCCAAGTTGAGTAAGTGCAGATCCTTTTCGTAAGATGTTGAAGGAATAGGCATTGGGAATGCAACAACAGTGGTGTACTGAACGTGGAATTGGGATAGAGTGCCATAAGGCTAATTAACATCATGTACTCCCATTGTGTTCCCTTAGGGGGAATCATGGTTTTAAATGATAAGTATGTAGATTGAGACATTCTTAGTCTAGGCAAGTGGTGCAGCAAAACATTACTCACTGAATAACAAAAGGAATACAAAATTGACTACGGGCAGTATATTTCCAATAAACGGCAGTGTCCTTTTTCTCCTTTTCATTGTGTTTAGTAACACTGATTTATTCACTGGACAGAGGATGGAAGGTGTACTATTTCAAACTTGGAGTATAGGTTTTGATTTTTGCACCATATAAATAATTTTGGCTCCTGATGGGTTTTTCCTTTGGAATATTTTTCCTTTGGTACAATCTCAATGTTCAGCAATTACAGGAATAGCCATGCAGAATCTTTTTGAAGGGTCAATAGAAATAAGTCCTTCAGGAAGCATGAGTTTACAAGTTTCTTCATTGCATATGTTAGATGCCCCAGACATTCCTTATGGGATGGATGCTGCTGTAGCAGACTCAGTGTTGCAGTTGGTATCTCCTGCTGCTTCCAGGAATGTCTTTTTTTCTGGTACTAAGTCAAAATACACTTGCAGAGGCACAGTATCTTTTCTTTCCTCATCTCTTATGTCCCATTTCGCACCCAGAAGTTTTCAAGAGAGTCATGTTGAACGACTGACCTAGGACTAAGTTTTCTGTTACCCATTACACCCATTATCCTTTCATTAAAGACTTTCCTGGAGAACTTCTACTCAATGTAAAGAAGCAAGTTGTGACTCTAGATGTATATATGTGTGTTCAAATGGAGTACCATCATCTTCAGAGTTGACAATAGAAAAATATTTATAGCTGGATTTAGTGATGGAACTTGTTATGGACAGCAGTATTTGCAACTGTTGCTGATCGCTAATGTCATCCTCATAACTGAATGTAGTTGTGCATAATCTGTAATGAATTCTGTTCATGTACTGAATACATTCAAATATGCGGTGAGAGAGACCCCTCATCTGTGCACAGCAAATAATTGAGAAGTCAGGAGTGCAGTGGAAAACCATGCCTTCAGGAGGGCTAGCGAGTGAGCTAAGGCAGCTTTAGTAAGATGCTGAGCATTACTGCAAAAAGGGAAGGAGAAAGTGCATTTTCTGGGGAAATGTGAGATCCATTCTGGGAGAAGGGGAGGCTGGCAGTGTAGCAAGCAGCTTCTGGGTGAATCTGGGAATCAGACTGGGAATAGGAACCTTTCTTTTAAGGGTAAAATATTGGAAATCTGCATAGATAAAAACAGGCGTTTGCATGGGAAGGAGACTTAGTAGGTGAATCAGCAGTTTCTGAGATGAGGAGATGATAATACATTGCTGTTTAGATTGTTCACTGACTTTATGGCTTTGTAGCAAATCTTTGCCTTGAACAATGTTTTGTCCTACATTTGAATTAGGCAGAATCCATGAACCTCTAGCAGAGCTGAATTTTGTGACATATCTAGAAATAGCAACAATTGTAGGTCTGAGTCCAATGATTCTGAGCTGTGGTTCAAACTTCAAGTGTAGTGCAGATCACAGTTTAAAATACCTGACAGTTTTTGATTTGTCTTCTGTCACTGAAGGGAGAGCAAGTTAAATGGTCTGTAGTAAAAAGCGATTGAAAAATCACTTTTAAAAAAGAACAAAAAGAGTGTATTTCTTTTTCTGCTTGGTTACTAACAGTACTTTTTGTGTGTTTTCAAAAATATCTATTTTGTAACAGAAAAAGTAGCACTATCTATTTAAAAAGCTGTTCATATTTATGTTTTTATGTATATATACCTGTATATGTTTCTGGCTTATGTGTGAACACATGCACGTATTCTAGATGAGAGTAACCTTAGTTTACCACTTCTGCAGAGTATGCAAAATATTTTCAGCAATTCCTTTATTTTCCTACTCTTTCAGAAGACTGAAAACAGCTACCATTTTTTTGAATTAATGGATAAGTACACACAAGAACAAAAATTATTGCAACTCTCGATTCTTTTCTGTATAGCAACTCTTATCACGTGTGGAAAACAGTATGTTTCAGATTTGTAACTATTATTCTTTGCATTTAAGAGCACATATGATGTGTTGCAGTCACAGAAAGGTGTATGGTTTGGAGATCATTTATCAGTGCTTGTCAACAAAGCATGTGTGGCAGAAACAAATTAAAACTCATATGTGTTTTATTGAGTGCTGGGGATTTTTAGATTTTATTTGACTGAAGGCTGAATACTTGTTTCTTGGGTGTCTGCTTGCTTTTAGCTTTTTTTCTGAAACAAACAGTTGTGTGGAGTTTTTTTTTATTGTTTTGTTTTTTTTTTTTTAGGCTGGAGATTTTGGTGATTCCTATGACTGGACCTTCCTTTTCCCTTCTTTTTCTATGCAGGATGTAATACTTGTTCTCTGAATCATGCTGGGACATATTTTGGGAATTCATGGGATTATCACCAGGGCTACTGCTATCAGGCAGAACACATGCACATTTTATTATCTCATCCAACAGGTTTTCATTTTCTATGCACATTGAGTCAGCACAGAGGGAGAAACATGCTGCCATTACTACTGGCAGAATCCGATAAATATTATAACGGTCTTTTCAGTGCTGCAGAAGCTCATTCTGTCATGATAATTCAAAATCTAAAAATTTCTTATCATCCTTATTTCCTGTCTTTTCCTTTTTCTCATCTGCCCTTTGAAAACGGACAGTATCCTACCCCTGAGCAGCCTAAAAGATGGTGCGTATTACTAAGATATGAATTGATTCGATTAAGTAAAAAATTTGTGGAACCTCTGATATGTAAACATGCAGCTGCAACCAGTGTCCGCTTTTGGAAACTCTGATCTCTGACAGTCAATATGAAAGATAAGCCAGACACATTAAGTGAAAACACCTGTTAAAGAAACGAGTTACATTAATTTTCTAATACCCTGAAGAACATCAGTCTGATAATTTAATAATCATCTGCTTGGATTGAATTATAATTTTTTGCATATATACTGACTGCATAGGGTATGAATCTCTATTTTGAATTGAGTAGCACAGTAAGATCTGGTGGGGTTTGTGTGAAAAATAGATTAGATGAGGCTAGCTCATCACAGAGACCGCATTCACATGAAGCTGACCGTAGAACAGTCTGTGTGGGTGTCTGCTTCTCCCCTGGACATGAGCGTGACCCCAAACTGCTGCTATGTACCAGCAGTCATCAGCAACTCACATCTATTTCTCTTCACTTTGGCTTTTCCCTTCTCTCCACTTATCCAGCGGGAAAAAATAAAATCAAGTTTTTCCAGGAACATTTTGTCGGTATGAGTGCATGTACCGTAAGTGCAGCTGACTCTTCAACAGATCTGCTTCCTCCTGGCTCCTGACCAGGTTCCTCTCCTGCACAGCCTGAGGCCTTGCGGTGGGCATAGGGCACTGGCAGCATCCAGTGAGTGAGAATGAGTTGTGCTCTGGCAGAATTACCTACAAAAAGGGTGATTTCCCCTCATGCCATCTGCCTCTGATGGTGCCTTTGAAAGTTTGTTGTGTAGATGTGGTTTGGTATTTTAAAGAGGTATTTCCTTCTAATGTATTTATTGGAGATGATGGAACTTGGTTACTGTAAGGATAAAATTTGCTTCTGTGATTATTAACATCTCTGCACATCTGAAATGTAAAGCTTAAAACTCTTGATGTGACAGCCAGTGCAACCGGTCTGATTACTTACTGGTTTTGTTAGCCTTTTTTCCTTTTCCTATTACAATTTCCTTCCTTTGGATCATTTAACTAGTCAGTTCATATTTTCATACACAAAAACTAGCCCGTCTGCAACAAAGTTAATTGGAGATACTTTGCAATTTAGAGCAAAACCCAAAAGCAATCATTTCATTATAGTGGAAATGAAGCATTCAGGTAAAAGTTAACTCTGGCAGTAGGAATGAGGAAGAGGTAGGGAAGAGGAACAGTACTCATAATTCAAAGACATGATGGCAACAAGCTGAGAAATCTATTTTTCTAATAAGGAAAATATTTTAAAAAGTAAATAGCATAAACTTTTTACTTTTTTTTTTTTTTTACAGCACCTATCTCTGATGGCTTAATCAATGAGAGCACTGCGAGAGCAAGCCTTTACTACCCCTGATCATGCCTTACTTGGGTTTACAGTAACAAGATCCAAATTCTAACTCTATGTTCAGGCACTCTAATTGACACCTCCCAAGCGCATACGTGTTCACTCTGTGCATTTCTACAAGGTAGACCTTGAAGTGAAGTGCAGGGTTTTGAAGACCTAATTTTTAGCTTGCTTCCCCCTGTGCTGGAAGTATTTGTCTTGAATGTACAAGAAGAATCACTGTGATGTGGGGCAGTTGGAAATAGAAATCGATCCTCTTCAGCTGGTTGGAATAGGTCCAAACTCTGCCCAGCATACAGTTGGGAGTGTGCAGAGGATCCATTACCCTCCATAACCCTCTATGTAGTGAAGAACCTAAATTTTTTCTTTCCAGCTATGCCCTTCTCTGTTTATATTTTTTCTTTTATGAGCCTCATCATAGGTCTTTAAATATGGGATGTTGTTTGCTAAGAAACCACTCCATTATTCCAGGAACATATGTTTGTGACAAGTACAAGTCGTGAACATTTGAATAGTCTCCATCTGGCATGAATTAACATAGTATCATAATAAATGAGAAGTGTTAATACTAAGAAGCTTGTCTGGGAATTCTAGATTTAACCAATATTTATAGTTATATATATGGAATTTGGTTTTGGTTTTGCTTTGAAGAGCATAGATAAAGGTATGATTTACCATATGAGGACTGACTGCAAGCCACAGGATGCTTTCAGTAGCATAATTCTTGAAATAACCTGATTATAAAGTAAAGTCTCTGTAAAATCCCTAGGTGCTTTTTAGCTCTTAAAAATACCTTTAAAGAAAATAATAAATGAAAAAATAGAATATATTACTGTATGCTCTAGTGAAGACAGCAATGCCTGAGTGCCAACTCAGCATTCTTTGTTAACATATGTACTTTAAACCCTTCAATGCCTCTTGAGTATATAACATATATCTAGCATCCATATGGCCATATGGAGACACTGCACTCATTTAAATAACAAGTGCACAGTAAAATTATCATGGCCCCAGAGTGCAGGTTGTTTATAAAAGGGAGTTACTCTTACTTCGTATATTAAAAAAAAGCATAAATTTTTTTTCTACTGAACCTTAAGGCTAAACTACAAACCCCTAGAAATTTTGAGACAAGATGAGCTCTTACCATAATATAGCAGACACTGATCTTCACTCAGTACTGTGTTTTCTGTAGAACAGCCAAATGTATTGTAGAAAGTCTATGTTCCTGCTGAAACTTTGCCTATTTTGAGTATATTTAAAGTTTTCCTGTGCAGTTCTGCAGTCTTCAGAAAGCTTCCTGAGTTCATGTTCAGGTTTTTTAGATAATCATGCAGTGTTTTTGGATGCCTGAAAAAGATGCACAATATATCAACGTTATGAAAGCAGTACTTTTTGTTGTGGTCTTTGCTAATCCTGATGCATTTAAGAACACAGCAGCCCTGCCTCACTTGAGTAAGACAGGATTTTTTTTTTCTAGGAAGCTTTCCTTTTCTGGTTATATTCTATTTGAACTGGAATTTCCTCTGTTACTCAGATTGCACGCATCCTTGTGCCATGCCACGCGTACACCTGCCTTAGTGCCAGAAGTGGAGTGATTTGCCATAAATCTAAAAGGAAGTGAAAAGGCAAAATTATAAGGTAAAAATCATGTGATGTTCAATGTAAATATGCTCAGAAAAGAATGTTAAGCATTTATTAATGATACAATTGTCAGGTAGGACTTCTGAAATTGCCAGAAAGACAGAACACAGAGTTTCATCTAGTGACAGGGGTAAGCTTTCTTCCGGGGAGCAATGAGCAAGCAGAAAGTAATTGTTAGTTGCAAAGGAGCAAAACCAGTGTAAGGGGTATGGGGGAAATTGCTTTCCTCGTGTGTAATTTTTCTGACTCTATTCCGCTTTCCAACGCTTGAATTATACCTCGGCTCAAATGTAACATACCTTGTTCTAGACTGCCCTGCAGTGTGTTCTAGTTGCCCTATAGCAATAGTTGATGTATTCAGTTGCTGAATTTGAGTATCTGGAAGCGAGAGCAAGTTACACCTCTCTCTAGTGCATTTTTTGAACACATTGTCATTCTGTATAGCATGGTATTGTCCAGATGGTAAAAAAAATGACACAGTACGTTAACTGATTCCAAAAATAGAATTTGGAAATTTCATGTAAATACATGCAAATGGTTTATATAGTTCAGTAGGTGATTCAAGCTATTCACCTTTCTAAAATTATTTATTTATTTTATTCAATCTCTCTAGTTAGGGTTAAAAGGGCAGATGACAATGTTCCAAATTACTTCCAGATCTTTGTTTTACTATAAGTCTTTGGAAGTAAATGTGTCCTGGAATAGTTCTATAATCTGAAATATCTTGTTAGACACAGGCAGCATTCCAGCATGGCATGAAAATTAAATTCAGGGTACGTTTCCAGGCACAAGACAGCCTCAGGAGCAGATCTCAGCTGAGGAGTCCTGGAACCCTCCATCAGCTCATTCTCCAGCCCATGTTTTTGTCATACTCTGCTGCAGTGATTTCCCCACAATACTCCATGGTGTAGCACTTGTGAGGAGATGCATCTTCATTATGAGACATCCCTTTGGATTCCTTTGCACTTGGCTAAGTTATTCCATATTGCATTCTGAGGAAAATCAGAAAATGTGCTGGTGTGAGGAGCTGAAGAAATTGAAATACATGCAGCCATGAATTTTCTAAGAATTTTCAACAGCAACTTGTGTGTTTTGGCTGAACATCCTGTGAAAGCCAATGGAAGAGAAGCAGGTTTTTTTTCCCTTCCTCTAGACACGCGAGTATGACGCTATGTTAGAGTCAATAGTAAGAAAGGGGCTGAGTCTGGCCAATTGCATAATTCAAGCCCTGTTTTTAATAAAGGTCCTTGTATTTGGCAGCATGGAAGAAGCAGATGGATAGTGAGATCGCAGTCTCGGCTGGCTGCCACCCACAAGTAACATACAGCCTCCTTGTTTAGTGTGTCTGGGCGTAATTTTCACTGACATACAAAGAAGTATTTTTAGGAGTGATGTCAGTTCATTGGCTGAACAGCATTGTTTGGCTTGCTGAAATGATTCCCAAAAGCTCTCACTGCTTTTGAGAATGGCACTTTCCTCTTTGCAGAATGTCATTATTCTGCATGGTAATGACTGTTTTGAAGGGCAGGTCAGGTAGTCAAATAAATGTGTGGTTGGTGCTTTCTGATTGTTTCTAAAATAGGCAGGCCAATTTCTGCTGAAGGAGAGTGAGTCTGAAGTGTGCCAAAAATCATTCTGATTTGCTAGAGAAATTCCACTAGCTGTAAGCACAGCCAGGGGAGCCGGGCTAATGTGCGCAGCACAATGATCATGTAACGTTCACAATGTGGTCATCTTATATTTGTGCCTCTGTGCAGCCCATACAACAGACAGGGAGAAGAAGCAAAACTAGCTCTGGGTTGTGACCCAAAGACATAAGCGTAGAAATGGCAAATAATTGTGTTTGTGATGTGAATGCTGCTTGTGTAGGCATGGGTGCAGTGTTTAGTGACACCAGCCAGGAAAATTAATTAATTTGGGTTATTTTCCATTTATAGCAATAAGAAATGTCAGAGATTTTAAATAAGGATGATTCCTAGTTTTGAAATTGTGTGGACTAAGAAGACTGCGTTACAAAAACCCCTATCCAAATACCTGCAAGTCTCTTTAAAACATTTCTGAACAATTGAAAAACAGGTTTGTCTGGATTTCAAGGGAATTACTTTCCTAAGTCACTAAAGCAATCTACAAAATTCCATCTGTAATTACTGAGCACGGTCACAGAGTGAGGAATAATAAGAGGAAAATATGCTGAAAGTTGTTGCTCTCTGACAATGTATAATGAGCATGTCAGGTAATACAGCTATTCTGTATAGCAAAGTACAATCTTTCATCCTCTGTCAAAAAGCTTCTCTAAGTGCTTTTCATATTAAAAGTGTCAGATATATATCAAGTTTTTTCTCAATTTTACGAGGCAGAAAGTGAAGAATGAGTTAGTGATTTGCTAAGATCACTAAGAAATCAAAACCAGAATGAGGACCTCAATTCTTCTTTCAGTCCCTTCCTTCACTTTCATGACATTTTTAGGAGATTTTCTGTTTAAATAGTTTTAGAAATGGAGGAATGATACATTTAAAGACACTGGGTATTACATCCAAGCCAGTGGGGTTAATTCATTTCAGCATGTGCCTGTCATTTTGTGCCACTGAATGCTAAGCCCTCATTTTACAATTCATCTAAATGGATTTGTTCCCAGCTTCCCAGTAAATCTATTTTATAAAAAGTTCTGAGCTCTCAGCAGTATTCTTGACAAGAATCAGGATGAAACCAAGATATTCTGGGTTATATGGTGAAAACTGAAAGAGAAAAAGCAAATGCTTGACTCAGAGCTGTACTAGCCATGAGCTTGCTCTCCTTTTTTTTCTATTGTTTTGTTTTTGAGTCTGTTTTGAGTGTTGTTTTGAGCACGGTGGTGATGTGTTGTTGTGGCTGAAGATGGAAGTTCTTTTATCTTTCATCAGACCAAAAGTATTGTTGAGGAAGCGCATTTCAGTGCAAATGAGGTTGTCTTTGGCTGGCATAAAGCAGGCAACTCTGAAATCAGGCTGGGAACCACAATTCAGAACTTTGATAATAAAAGTTGTACTTTATGCAGAGTTCGGGGGGATGGCCTCCCATTTCTTACCTTCGTACCACCCTTTAACTTTCAACACATGTTCACAGATATCTGTTTCTCTTCATCCCATTGAGGGTAGCAATTTTAACCAGTCATATTAATCAGTTGAGCTGATAAAAGATAAAAGCAGTTCGTACTTTACAGCAATATGGGATATGATCAAGGGAATTGATACTGACCTTGTTCCTCTTGACAGTTGTTCCCAACCTGTATTTAAATGAAGTTCGCTTCTTTTGTTTCATTTCCCTAGAAGTGCTTGTGTGCCTGAAATAATGAATTGTTCAAATAGCAATTTTAACCTAGGTCTTGAAGCATGAAGTTTCATGACACCTTCGAGTTCATCTAACAGCTTGCAGCTTCCTACTGGGCTTCCTCTTTCTCATCCTGTAGTCCAGGCACCCCTCCTGCTTCTCCTGTGCCACCTCCAATACCTGTCACTTTTTTTTTTCCTACTGAATTGTTATTTTGCTGGCAAAAAAAGCTGAACTGCTTCCCTGAGAGGTCAGGCGAGCACATGGTCAGTGCCAGAGAAGCTGGGAACAGTGGGCTTGCCCCTTTTCACATGAGCAAGCCCTCCTGTCTTTTCCAATGTCTCCCAGGGCCCACCACAAGATGTATCTTGGCAAACAGTGAAAGCTGTTGCCAACAGCAGTTCTGCTGCCTCCTGCCCCAGGTAGCTCATTCCTTCCCGTGTCCCAGTCCTGGAGGCCTTGATATGGTCCCTTCTGAACTGAATCAGGAACTGATGTGGTTTAGCTAATGACTTTAAAAAAGAAGTGGTTTTACTGGAATAGCTCTACTTGTTTCATTGCAAGACTCCACAAATAGTTCTCTTCTGTCACAGCTCCTGGTTTACTTGGGGTTTCTGCTGACTGAGGGGCAGTCACATGAGGTATTTTCATTGCTAACACGTTGGCTCTGCTCATGTAGATGTTTGTGGAACTATTCTGGAATATCAAAGGAAAAAAAATGACATTTTTTTTTAACTTCTCAGTCAAATCTGACATTTTTTAACCCAGTCAGTTTCAGTTATCTGCCATAACCATGAGAAGCTGTGAGTGGCAGCTTAGAGACAAGAAGTTATTAAGCAGCTTTATAACTGAAGAAAATAAATCATAAAACCACAGAGTAAACTAAATTGACCCATTATAATTTTAAACAGACCTGAGAAAAATCTTCTTGGAGCTAGTGTATTCCAAGATCTACATTTTCTGTGCACCCCTGCATACTCTACCCTAAGTAGACAATTCCCAACTACTATTGCTTACCCATAAGACCATGTTTATTGCTTTTACGATTTTTCTGACCAGTTCTACCAAGTGAATCAATCATATTAATGCAAGAAATCTATGATAGTAGAAAGTTGGGAAACTTTAGAGTAAATTGGATGATTGTAGTATTTGACTCATATCCAGCTTATTAGGATTTCTTCTATCAGCAGTCAGACCCTTAATCTATTCAAGCAGCCTTTTGTTGAAAGCACGTATTTGCAGAAAGCAGTAAGAGGTCTGTGCGCCATCGTGGTGCCCGTGGCTTCACCTTTTCTCGCTGTAGGAGTAATGCTGTTACTGACTGGCAGCCAAAACAGCTGATGTTGGCAGAAAAGAGTTTGCAAACTTGACTAAATGGGATTTAACAAATTAGATTGAACAGAGTTATGTTGCAACTTAATTTTGTTTTGCATTTTTAAAGTCGTCCTGTAGTGATATTGAGACACAATGCGCTATTATATTAATGCATTATCGTATTAAGGCTTCTGAATGTGTCTCTTAATTTTATAAAAACTGGGTACCAGCTTGATGGAGTGCAGATTCTGCAGTTGTTACTGATTCTAAAATGCATTTAACCAGCTTTTTTTTCAGTTCGAGAGGGTAGCTTTCATTTATTTTATTTATCTTAAATATATTTAATTTAGAAAATGAAACTATGTGCTGAAGCTCTTTGAATCTGTTCAGAAATAAAGAAGTTCAGCTGTATCATAAGAATTCTAGCTCCAAGTGTTTTTATCATAAGCTAAAATTTTCTCCATTTTAGCAGTGCATCATTTTGTAATTTTACAGGTGTTTGATATAAATCTACTCTTAAGTCACAAGTTTTTCATTAGCTAACTTTTATCTTGAGTAGTCCTTTATTTTGTTTCCTTACTTTTCCTAGTAAGACCTTATGATGTTGATATAAAAATACCTTTCTTTCTATGTTGAATTGCTTGAACAACTTCATTCTGGATTTATTTGCCAAGTGAGGAGGGTCTGCCCAATAGTGCTCCTTCTGCCTGATACTGTTCACAAAGTCTGATGATGATCATGATGACCAGGAACCTTCAATAAAAACATAAAGAGGTTTAAGACTTTAGACAGGTTGTTCCATGGTTTGCAGTTCTACACAGCTTTGAATTTGCTTCTTGTGCTACTCTGTTGACCTCCATATAAATGAAATGAACCCATATTTGTAGGTACTTATTTTGATATATTGTAATTTTCATTGTGAAATATGGAATAGAAGACGAACTATGGAATCCCTCTTGCAAAATACAATTCTTATAAGTTGGACTGTATATATACAAAGCATTCCTGCCTCCTCGGTTATCTGTACCTATGTATTATCATGAGAAGACAAAGACTTCCCCTCCCATGTTGGTGACAGAACTCAACTGTTCATGGTGCAAAGAGTTTGTGTGGGGACTGGTTTGAGATTTAGGGAAAAAATATTTGAGTTGTCAATAGAGACGTAATGAGCCACCTGAAGCCTTAATGCTCAAACTGCTTACTTTATCAGTCAGGCTTGTAACTGCCAGGAAAATGTTCTTTCAGCTATATTTATGTAGAGCATCCAGATGTCAGTTAGCTAAATCACAGTCATATATTCTCTAGAGAGATTTTAGGTCTTGTTTCTAGTTAAATGATACAGCAGGTGGTAATCAGAATTCAGATCAGATGTCAACTACACCAGAAGTTTTCGTCATCTCTCTCTCTCACCCCATTTTTGTGCATGGTTTTGCATGAGGCGGACAGAGGAAAATATAAAGCAGTGTGATAACACTTTGATAGCTACAGTAAAAGATATTTTACTGTAAGGAAAAAGAAGGAAATGCTAATCACATTCCCTAGCTGTTTATTTTTGTTTTCTACATTTGAAGAACCAACTCAATAAGCTTTTTTAATAATTAATACATTGTGAGTTCTAAAGTGGAAAATTAGAAAAATGGTATGTGTATAAAGTATTTTAAATTAAATTAATTTAAGTTTTCCTGAATTTTAGAGAAGAACAGCAGATTTCTCTCTCACTGATACCACTTTTCATTACAAGTGTATAGTCATGTACTTTGCTGTCATTTTTTGTGAAGCTATCATTACTTGTTGGAATAGATTATTTTTAATTTCAGCATAACTAAATCTGAAGATTTAATATGCTTGAAGTCTAGGTTATTAAAAATCTATGAGTGTGGCTCGATTGGGAACATTTGGTTGTGTAACAGGTCACGGGTTTTTCATTAGGTCTTTGGTAGAAAGGCCTTTCCTTGCAATTCTAAGTTATGAGTTAAATTTATTGTTTAACTAGTGTTTTGTATGAAAACTAAATATATTTGTTGTTCTTTTGCATAAAAAGTCGAAAATCACAGAATTATGCTTTTGTTGACACAAATTCATTAATATAGCCAAAACACTGATGTTATCACAGAGACTAAAAATGCCTGGATGTACTGTTTCCATACTGTTATTTTTGTGACCTGCTGAACTGGACATTGTGCCACACTTGTGTAGTCTATCATTTCACCCAGATAAGGAAGCCTTCCTGGTCTATGGTTCCCCTTAGGTGGTCTCTGATGTCTCCTGTCTCCAGTGTATTTGGATTTAGCGGCAATATGGCACCTGAATCGTGGGACAGCAGCAAGCCCAAGGCTACTATGAGAACTGGGGAGCTCAGGTAAAGAACAGAGTTTGCCCTACATTATTCAGGACAGCTGCATCTCAAATACAGATTATTCTTGCATAAGCTAGTCAAGATTTTTACACTTTTCGACTATAGTCAATGGAGTAAAGGAAATATAAATGGTCCCTGGGCTTCCTGGGACAAAATTTCTTCTGTGATCATTGTCTAAGAATCTTTATTTATCTTAAGTCTGTGTCCTTTGGTAGATTACTCTGCCTTGCAAAGTTGTTTTTTATTGCATGTCCAGACGTAGGGAAGAGTAGCCAATGAGGATACAGTAAAATAAGTTCGGGGGGGCAGAAAATTGATCAGACTTTTTTTAAAACTTTTAGCTGTTTTGTTTCTGGTGCACATGTCCTGCTGAGTGTGAGCCCTAAGGAACAGAAAAACACTTTGTTTCAAAAGAAAGAGGTTAAGGGGTGTGCTCATTAGATGCAATGCATGCATTCTGGGGACAAAAAACAAACACAAACCTTTTTTTTTAAAGAAAGTGCATAACTTAAGGCTCTCCCTTGATGGCAGTAACTTTTGAACCGAAAATTTATATACATTCCATGTGCTTATTTTCCTCTGCAGTTCATGAATAAATGAACTGTTAGTGCAGCAACAATATTATAGCTGAGTGTACTGCTGTTTTTTTAGACTGTCAAGTAGCTGGTCTGTGCCATACCGGTGTGGTGTGTGAGCCATGTCAGTGTCTTTTGCTCACCTGAAGGCTGATAAGTCTCGAATGCTATAGCAGTCAATTTTGTATAATTTTCTCTTTTACCAGATCTATTAATTTTTAGGAGAAAGGAGAGAAAAGGAAAAGTACTCTGGCGAACGATTTTGCATTTTTCTCTCCTCTTGATCCTGTTGACATCATACTACTGTGGGTAGCATGATGTCAACGTTAATAGTAGTGCCTCCATCTGGAATATGTGCTGCTCATCACAGACTTTGAGCTCAGCAGTTCAGCCAGTTTTCAGTCTGCTTCACTGTCTGCTTCTCTGTTTCATGCCTTGTCAGTTTATCTACAAGGATATTACAGGAGACAGTATTGGAAGCCTTGCTAAAGTCAAGATAGACTAAAGTCAAGATAGACTTCATCACTGCTCTCCCATCATCCCCTGAGCCTATCTTGTCATGGGAGAGGGCTATCACTTTCATTAACCATGATTTCCCCTTTTTAAATCCATGCTGACTACTCCCAGTCACCATCGTGTTTATATTTTCTTATTTCCAGTGCTACAACAAAAGTGAGTTTCTGTTGGAAAAAGTTGAGACTAGAAAACAAATTAGTTACATTTTGTCTTAATGCCTTAGAGAAGTCATATATTGCTGTAATAGAACCTTCTTGTATTACTGTAGATCTGTGATTTTCAAAATTGGAGATAAATAAACGTGGTCATAAATATTCACCTTCAAATGTTATTTTTAACCAACTTAATTGCCACACAGAAAGTATAAGTGTGTGTATCTGAAACAAATTGCCATGGTTAGGTTCCGTGTTTGGTTCTGTAGGTCTACTTCATGTAGAGATCCCCTTAAAGCGTAAAACCAGGTTTGTGTTGGTGAAGTGCTGGGACTAAAGTAGCAGAGTTGGTAGGGTTTTTTTCTAGTATCAAAAGAACAGAAAAGTAGAATTTTTCACTGTTTATAAAGGTTGTTATTTAAGTATGTTAATTGGCCATTTCCACCCTATTTATTGTTAACAGCTTGACAAGTTTAGAAAAACTTTTCAGGATCTGTAACAGTCGCTGTTTCTGAGTTTTGCTAATTAATGGTGTCCAATGCATTAATTATTTATTTCCAAGCATGTTTAAAATGCCCCAAGGATTTCTCGTTGAAAAGTGGGATTATTCATGCTGCCCAAAATTAATGTGAAAATGTTACAAGACTGAAGATAGCCAGAAGCAAGTTATTTGACAAGGCCTGCAAATCTCATGTGTGTGTGCAAACTTCAGTGCTTCCATGTATTGCTTAGTGCTGCTGCCTTAGTAATATAATTGTCTGTATTAAGGGAATCTGTATTCAGGATTTTTTTTTTCCCTTAAAGGAATGCTGATTAGTGGGTATTTCATGAGGTTTTATATTTCTGTCAACAAAACAAAAGTAAATTGTAGTCATATTTTCATACATTGTGACTCAGAAATGCATTAAAATTTTGCTGTAGTAGATTGATTGGTAGAGGTAAAATTTTCAAAAGCCCATATCTTTTCTCTGAAGCAGAAAATATACTATGAAAATGCTCAGAAATGCTCTGAGGAGAATGCCTGTGGTGGGGTAAGGTAAGAAAGGATTTGAATATTAGGAAGTGATTAGTGTAAACAAATGCACTGTGTGAGGATACTTACAACCACAAGGAAGATCAAAATTATATCGAAGGTGTTTCAGCAACTAATATTAGAGAAATTGTCAAAACTTGATGATGATTTTGTGCTAGAAAATGTCTTTTAAAGCAATGGTACAGAGATTGGTCTATAGACGTAAAGGGTGGCTTTTGTTCTCCAAAGCAAAAGAGTGGATCCTGCCCTCTCTCATTTAGAGGGGAAAGGATTTCTCTGTCATGCAGTGACAATAAAAAAGACAAGCAGAAGCAATGAAAAAAAAAATGTCGGTTTTTGTTTCTTGCAAATGAATTAATATCTTTTGTTCTCCTTCTCCATTGTAGACAGGGACTGTGAAAGGCTTTGCCTCTTCCCCAATGTGTGTTTCTGGGAACCAGTACTCATTTTCTATACGTGCAGTGATATTCTAGTATCTTTGATACCTTTTTTGTTTTCTTAATTGCACATCTATGATTTTTAAAGAGTTTGTAATAAGTTTTACCTCACCCAATTTGGAAATTACCTTGAGCAATAGTCCTTTCTTTTTTTTTTAATACAACTTCACTTTTTTCTTTATGCTGTTACTTATTCTACAAAAGCCACTTTTCTTATAAAAAAAGTAGATTTCAAATTCCAGGTGTATTGAAAACTGACAGTGGTACTTTTCAGCTCCATTATCTTTCTTGGAGTAGTCTCTGTCCACATACATGGCAGTGACAGTATTTTTAAATTTACTTTTAGAAGTTGAGCTATCTTTCCCTATCTTTAGTGTGGCCATTCAAAACAAGCTAAACCCTCTCTCTCTTTTAGCTTTCTAATTTTCTCTTTGTTTCTGAGGCTCCTAAAATGTTCTTTAATACAAATGTTCTTGGTTTTATGGAACATGCCAAAGTGAATGGAAGCGGAATAATGAGTCAGTGTTTGTTTGGCTCTGCTGAACATGTAGCTGCTCTGTGTTCAAAGCCTCTATCCTGGTCATGAATGATGTTCCCTTTCTCTTTCCCTTCCCCTTTCCTTCACCCCTCCTTTTGTCCCTCTTCTCTATGTCTTTCTGCTGGGGAATGGGGAGAATGTGTGAGTGGCTGTGTGGTCCTACCTGCTGGCTGGTGTTAAACCACAATGCACGTGTTCCCCTACCTTGGTATCAACCAGGATAATTTTGGATGTTTTTGTATAACCACGTATCGATGTCCCATATAATTGTAGTCATGACATTTATCATTAGTGAAAAATAACTATGCAAAAAGCTTAAAATTTGCCAATTCATGAAGGACTCTCAAATGGCTAATGGTACAAAAAAAAAAGTGAGGGCTTGCACCATAAGGGCAAGATGAATGAATTATTGTCATAGATGAGAAGTACCCCTGCACTGGCTTTTGTTACAAGTAATGGTTAGATTCTCAGATGGCGTGTTCAATATTTGATGTATATACATTTAGTTTTCTTGCTTATTTTGAAGTAGAATCATAGAATCATGAAGGGACCTTAAAGATCATCAAGTTCCAACAAGCCCTGCTATGGGCAGGAACACCTCCTGCTAGACTAGGTTGCTTAAAGCCCCATTCAGCCTAATAAAAATAGTTCTTTTATTATTTAAATTCTGAATTATATATATATATATATATGTATGTATATAAAACTAAGGAGCGTCATATTTAAACAGGGAGAAAAATTACAAAGTACCTTAGTTATGCTTTGGAAAGAGACACTAATTTTCTCTGTTCATTACTTTGAAGTCAGAGGTCTTGTTTTTTCCTGTGACTGTTGAACTATATTTACTGTACAAGTGTTCAAATTTATGTGTGAAACAAAATATAATAAACATTTCAGTCTTAACTGAGATGTTTTAGAAGGTTATTTTTGAAAACGGACCACTTCTTACGGAAAGTCAAATATGATTTCCATGGTAAGAACTTGCTGAGGTAAAATGATATGCTCATGTGTCTGATATGGACATCTCCATATATTTAATTGAAAAAAAACAAAAATTTTAAGCCGATAGACCTCTACTTTTTGTAGAATTGTGGCAGATGCTGAAGCTCATAAACTACGAATTGCTTCTTACTTGAGGCCTATAGCACCTATACCCTGCTATCTGGGAATAGGTCCTTGTATGAAGTTCATCAAGCATTCAGGTGTCAAGTCTGGCAACAGGAAAAAAAAAACACTTGAATTGCATATATTGTCAGCCCAGACATCCTTTGCAGAAGCTGAAGTCAAGTCTGAATACAGATGTATTGGTGCTGTGTCCCATTCTCACAAACGAGTCTTCAAGAAATTCACTTTTGTCCCTGGGTAAACACTCAAAACTCTGTAAAATGTGCAAGTTCTGAAAACTCCTAAATTACCGTAAAATTGAATTTCACCTTTTGCTTAGCTGTAGTCAACCGATTTACATAGGTATCAAAATACAGATAATCAGTTTTCAGGGCTCTGAGAATGCTTCTAATGTATTGATTGTAAGTAAAATGATTCATTTGCAATGTTTGTATTAAATGTGTCTCTATTACTGTAATATTCTAAACTATTTTAAAATAATGATCTCTTGAACTTTCTCTTAATGCAGTTCCAGTGGAATGAGGATATAAAAAATCTCTATAGGAATAACATTTTTCTTCTTCTTTCTGCCTTAAATCTGCTTTTCAGAGGTTATAGAAATCTGTCCAATGTGTTTGTAAGGACATAGGCATTCAGTTTTACCCTGCTTCCTGGAGAGCAACCAGTGCAGATTTTTATCTTTTGATTGCTTCAAATGCTTTTGTGTCTGTCTCCTTGGGGAAAAAAAGGTGATCTACTAATTTAGTCAAACCTGCTTTATATAAGTTTTCTGTTTAATATCATCCTAGTATTCCTGAAACATTTTTGTTCCACTCAAAGCAATTATCCTCCACCTTGGAATTTCCATCTTTCAGATGCTGCGTTTGGAAATGACTACATTATCTTCTTACTTGGTTGAATTACGTGTGTACAAACTTGCTCACTTCTCTTAAACTTGAATATAATCTTTATTGGTTCTTTGAACTGTCCCCAATGAGTTTAATTGCTGGTATTGAAGCAGAGTACAAGCCAAAAACTTACTCTGTAAGATTTGACGAACAAGTTAGAGGGATTATGACTTCTAATGGATACTATGGACATTGTAAATTGGTAGTGCAGTCACTATATTTTTTGTTGAGCCTCTCCTGCAAACCAGCCAGCCTGAATATTGCAAACTGCCCAAGGACTCATTTTATCCTAGAAATGTTTATGCAAATGTGTTCTGTACAAGTTAACATATTACATAAACTGAGTTTTATTCTCAAGCTTAACATTTCATTTTGTCAGTCTGTCATTAAAAATAGCCAACTGCAAATTAGCAGTGCTAGCTGACTCTCTTTAATCAATTTCCTTAGTGAATGTGAGGTTCAGAATTACTTTCAGAAGCATTTAATAATGCCAGTGTTACGTTTATGTGGCATCTCAGGACAAAAGAGTTAATCATGACACGGAATCTAAACTGCAGATTGACAGAAATAAATCAGATGAGGGAGAAGAATTCCCACCAATATTATTTCACAAACGGTGGCATCTAATTGCCTTCCGTGTGTTCACCAGGACTGCTCTGAATCTTGTTTCTGAATGATTGATTGCTCAGCTCAGCTGTTAAACTGGATTTGCAGTATATCGAAGGCTGTTGTGAAGTGAGTAAGCCTTGAAAATGAGTTGAACGGCATCATACATTACTGTTGGCTGCTGTGTAGGTTAATGCTGCACATCCAGCCCTCTGACATTATCACAGACATTATAATCTTCTATTACTGCAGGGGAATGGCCTGCTATCAGTAATGTGTTCAGGCCTTGAAGGATTCAATATCAAAAGCCATTTACTTCTGTAGGATTGCAGGTTTGTTCTATGGATTCCTACTGACTTAGAAAGGCCATGAATTGTTTGGCCACTGTGTTCAACTGGAGCATCTTGACTAGCTGCTGCTATGAATGCATGTAGCCTTTAGGTTTGACGTTCTCAGTGCTGCTGGTCCAGTATGTAGCCCGTGTATGCTTATATAGAGTAACATACTGTATCATTTGCTTTTTCTTCTCTGCCTCCACAACAGTGAGGAGCCTGTCTCAGCATTCTCCAACGGTCTCCAAGGGTGAGCAGTAAGCTCCAGACTGCAAGGCACACCTGGGTTTCAGTTGTACAGTTTTGAAAAAAAGTACTGCACAGTACTGTGGAATCACAGAGACAAACCAGAGTGATAGACAAGCTTGAAAATTTGAAGCTTTGGTTCTGAGTGTGCCACTATTCAAATACTCAAGAAGGGATATTATTTTTCTGATTTTTAATGAGTGTTCAACTCGGCTGAGAAATAAACTGTAAAATATGGTATCTTGCTTTTCAGTCTAGGATTAACTTCGTGAAAAGTAACTCTACGTTTCAGGTGGCTTGTTTTAGGTATTTCCCAAGTATGAGTATAGTTGAGTCCAGCTGGTAGGACTAATTAAGAATACTTGTTACCATGTCTTATTTTTCTTTAGAGAGAAAAAAATAGAAAAAAATAATATAGGTATATAATGAACGAATGCTTATTTATGAAGAGATGGCGGTGTTTTACAGTAGAAGTCAAATGTTGCAAAATCTTTCATGAATTTGCTCTTTCTGACATGTACCTGTGTTCTTAAGGCTGTTTCTAGTGCTTCCTATAGGCTATACTGATATATTCTGCTGTGGATAAAGTATTATTCAATGTCATTTTAGGTCACTTTCACAGAAGAGCAGCACAATCATATAGTGTGGACTACATGCGCTGGCAGCTTGCCCAGTAACAATACCAAAATATTCATTGGGAAGCAGAAGCGCAGGTGGGGAATACTGTGGGCACTCATTCATTATGCAGATCAAATGGGAGGTTTTGATTTCAAGAAGGACTTTTTTTTTTTTTTTCTTGACTCTCTTAGGATTCTGCTTAGTTTAGTTAGATGCCATCTTGTTAAAATATTTTCTGCATGATTCTACATTAAAATTTAGATGACTTTTATTCCTGTAGTCATTGCTTATGGGCATAATTTGAAGAAGCTGATTAATTTCAACATCTTTTGTACGTAAATCAATAATGGACACTGAGAAGATTAATGTTTGTAAAAGAAAAGATTATATAACAGCAATAAATCTTTTGTGGGAGTCATATGTCTTCAGTTACCAGTACAGCAATGGTCATATTAAATCTGGTGTCTAATAAAGATTGCTTGCTGACATTGGGACATAACCCAGCAATGGTGGGAGAAGCAGGTGCCGTCTTTTTGCTGACATTGGGTGTCCCTACTTCTGTGGCATTCTGCTTTTGTCATTCCGTCCTCAACATCACCTTCAGGACATGGTCTTGAAGAACTCACAAAAGACTTTTAAAAGCTCCGTAGAAGTAAAATAACTTTCATTTTTTCATTGACTTTTTTTTTTTTTATTGCCAAAACCACATAAAATTAAATTTAAAAAAGAAAAAGAAACACCTCTCTGAAATAATGTTTTGAGGAACGTGTCCCTTTCCTATTCCTTTATCATAATTGACAGGCTATAGAAGCTCATCTCCCAAATGTTTCATGAAAAATATTTTGCCAGGACGGCTGAGCAGGCTACACTGAAACAAAGTCCCAGTTGACACGTGAATAATCTCCACCCTGAACAATTTGGAGCTGTAGTGAAAGTGTCGTCTGATAACAGATGGGTGAGTCCATGCCACAGCAGCCCAGGGAGTTACAAGAAATGCCATGTTGCTGGGTTTTACTTATTTTTTTTTTCCCAAAGACTCTCTATTGCTTCCTTGCCACAGAAACCTATTCCCGCAGCTTTCAAAGTGAGAAGGAAATTTTATTGTCTCCTTAATCTCAAAGTCCTTTTCCACCAGTAGTACCTAGAGAGCGAGGGGACAAGATCTATGCTGAGACACAGCAAAGCAGTTCTCCTTCACTCAAGAGGTTTTATTTGCAAAGTAAAACATCCATCATAAAGGTCATTTTTACTCCAGTGGTTCTGGCTTCCTCCTTCTAAGCAGGTAACAATGTCAGCTAAACCCAGCTGCACAGAGCAATTCAGATCCTCCTTGTGAGGTCCTACACTCATATCGCTCTTTCATCAGTCACAGAGAAGATTCTTCTTTGGCCATGGATTTCCATATGAGAAAAAACCCCAGACTTTATGAACTATGAAGCTTGATTTTTATCCTTCAGTTCTCCTTTTGCAACATCCCTGTAGGCTCTCTTTAGGGGTTATCCTGACAAACACTTAAAAAATATGACAAATAAAAAAAAAAAAAAAACAACACAGAAAAAAAAAGTCAAAACAAAAATACTCGTGAGAGAATTGTCTCTGGAGCGGAGACTCCCTGTGGCATATTCCAGATTCTAAACCAGCTTTCCTAAAACTTCCTAAAACCAAGAGAGATGGTTTTATTAAAAGATGAAACACCACAAAAAGGCTTAAAAAGTTGAATTTCAGAATTCTAACTCTTCCTGAGCTGATACATGTGAGTGGGATTAAGCCAATGTGGCAATTTATGAGCTAGAAAGTCATAAACAGAAGGGGAACCAGGGAAATGATAGGCTGCTGGCCAAAAAAAGATGGCCACTAAGACTAAAGGGGTGTTTCAGGCTAATTCCCATGACTCTGGCCTTAATTGTTTCTCAGACTTTCCTATGAACAACACCAAGATTGCTGTGAAGGTGCTCAAAATTTGGCAGAAGTAAAATCTATATGAAGTTTCTTTAGCAGAGGGATTTTTTCAGGGGAAGGGTGGAGGGGTAGTGGTGTTTCCCTATTCCGGGGGTCATTGTCTATTCAGCCTTCCAAAGAGCTGCTACATGCCGTTGGCGTTGAGCCTTGCGTTTGGCTTGTGCTTACAGGTGTGGGTGGGGGTTGGGGGGGCAATGCCAGCACCGTCTTGAAATGGTCTAGTTTCAAGTTCTTCCTCTGAGCCTGGGTTTCCCAAGCCTCGACATCTGCTTCTCTTAAAAGACGTCTCAGAAGTGAGGGTACCGAAAGAGTCATGTGTAGCTCCTTGGATACCTTTTTCAGTTAGGCTCTTTTTCATGGAGTGTGTATTCATTTACTTTAGAATTTAAATAGGTCTGTTAAGAACAGGTGGATATTTCTGTGCTCAGACATAGGGCACTGGAGTGCATTGCTGGATGGAGACAATTGTGAGCTGTGGATTGCCAGTTATATACTGCTGATATTTTTCTTTCTGCAAGAGCAAAGTTCTTATTTCTAAGTGCAGCCTACCAGCAAATGTGAGATTAACTGTTCAAAGTTTCCTTTGGACTTTACAACAAGATTAAGCTGGTTCAAATGAATTATCTAATGTCAGTTAAATCATGTTAATGCTGTTTTAAGGAAGAGCTTTAAAGCTTTTTGCAAATGCAATTTGGTTGAATTTGTGCAGCTTTATAATTTATTGAACATTATCATCCCCGTTCGTATTTGTCTCCTTATGTTGCGTAATAAAAATACTATTGAAATAATTAGTGACTATCCATCATCTGAACGCTCTATGGGTCTGTGGTGCCACTAGAAGCTGTCTTGTAACAGGACTGAAATGTCATGATATAATTCCTTTTTCATTGACTCACAAAATCAGGGGCACCTTTGCTTCATTCTTACTGTGCTATGGTGGTGTAAGCCACAGCTCCTCACACTTTCAACCTGCAAAAGGAACTGTAACATTTTAGTGTGCAGCATTAAGCAATTGTAACCTTAATTATTGGGAATCTCAAGATGCATAGCTTTAATCTTGAAATATAAATGAAATAGAAGCATTAATATTTATTTATTGGTATTATTCATAAAGTGCAATACAGATTTATGTGTCCAGGGATTTCTTTCCATATTTAATATATACTTTTTAAACAGGACAGAATTAATAATTAAAAAATTCCTCACACATCTAAATTGCATCAGATAATATAAGGATGTACATGATAGTGGCTCATGTGAGAATACAGTTTGAGAAAATTGTCAACATAAATTTGTCTGATAAGGTCAAAGCAATGCTGCTGACAGTAGAATAAGGGAGAGAAAATATTTTACTGCTTCCAGGCATCTTCATGTTAAGTCAAGTAAAGAATGAAAAGAACAACTCAAGATATATAAGGGAAAAAAATTCACTCCACGGGAAAACATAGAAAACAATTTTGTATTGTTAGTATCCTGATAAAACTCTGCATAAATGAAGTGCCATAGCACACCTAGGTTGTTTTTCATATGAGACAAGACTGAATTAGGCAGTAGATTTAGTTATGTTTGGATCAAGTAAATGCATCCTTTGCAACCCAAAATCACAATCAGAGTAAGGTTTTAAGTCAATCTGATGATTTAAATTCACTTTCCCTTTGCATTCAATTTTATTCACTGTGGAAAATCTTAATGCCGGGAATACAAATTAAAGGTGTGGCTTTTTTCCTTAACATCCCCAATAAGAACAGAATTTGAAAACTACCCTTGTGCTTTTTGATGTTGTGTAAACAGAGATCAGGTCTGATCTTTGCATGCCTCTTGTGACTTGTGTATGAACAGTTTTTAAACTCTCTATAAAGATCTAAATATAGACATATGAATCTGTAAAAGAATTTACGTGGCAGCTATGAATATTCACAAACTTGTTCCTAATTTCTGGGCTGCTTGCTCTGTTTATATGTATTATACTGTACCTGCTTCATAGTTTAAATGTTTTTCTTCTAGAAATGTAAGTTGACATTTTTAGACACATTCTGCAGAGCACTAATTGTGTTTTCATTGACATTAATAGAAGTGGTTAGCTCAGGATGGAGCTCTGATGTGGCTGCTTGAATGTTTGAGCAGGATCAGGGTTTAATTTCTTAGATCTTTACAAAGAATATTATGTCAGATTAACTTCAGTCTATTCACCTACGAGTACCCTGTGTACAGTCTTTTTGTTTTTCTTAAAGCAAATTATCCATGCTAGATTGCAGAAAGATGGGAGACGAATACTTCTGTCTTGCAGTCAGGTTTCTTGCTTCAGTGTACCTGTGGCTACAACTCTCCAATGTGCCTTTCCTTGAAATGATTTTGGGGAAGAATGGGCATTTATGGACAGCATTCTGGTGGTTAGAGACAGCCAGGCGCTGAGGAGTCACTGGGAGTGGGCCAGAGCAAACCACAGAGAGGAGAGAGCATAAAAAAACAGCAACTTCACAAAAAATGGAAGAAGCAGTTAAAAGACAAGGCAGAGGGGGAAGGGTTCCCTGAAAGCAAATTCACCCAGAAGAATAGAAAAAAACGAGGGATAGAAAGAAGACCTTCCTCTTGCATTTCGGATGGTGTTTTGATCGATGATGCTTAAGAATTTAATATGACACAAGGAAACAGAAAATGACAAAGCTTGCTTTTATGTTTGTTCAATGTTGGTGGATAGTTTGTTGGGATTTTTTTTTAAGATACAGATTTGTTGAAATCTGTACAAAAATGAGTTTAATTATCATTTTAATTGCATTATTCAGTTTTGTTCTGGGAAGAGTGAACTGAGGACAATTTTGTTGCTGGTAAGAAATGTTTTTCGTTTTCTGATAGTATTTCCAATGCATAATTTACTTAAATATACCATTTAACACCTGCTTCTTTGACACGTTAGGGATTACCATCCAGATGCCTCTATACAAAACCTGTCCTCTTCTGCTAGGAGGTCATAGTAGTTGGGGTAACTCCAAAGGATTTGTGGATACTCAACAACGTGCTTCAGTGAACTTCTGTCAAATGCTTTTAAGAATGCATCTGCAACTACCAGCAACTGTTCTAAATTCAGTTTGCAAATTATACAGACCTGGTTGGTTTTTTTTAAAAAGTGAGGGAAATCAGAGGGAAATATTGTCTAGGTCCCTGTTGGCAATAATGACAGAAGTTGATGGGTAGAAACATGACAGTTCACTGAGATGAGCTGTCTTAGGAAAATATTGCTGTCCCATTTCCAATGGTTTCCATGCTGTATGAACTCTTTGTTTCTGGCATTGCTCCTACCATTGGAAAAGGCAGCACCAGGAACTACTTGAAAATTATCAAGTATAGCTTCCTTTGCTTTTTACTGTAGCGCTTTCACTTTAAAATGAGAAATTTCTTCAGATCTTCATTAGGTTTTTCATTATCTTTCTGTTAGAGATCCTTGCACATTAGTAACACTTCCAGGCTGCTAATCTGAGCAAGATTTTCCTTCCACTCAGTCACTGAAGACTTTTGTATCCCTTCTGTGCCTGTCTGAATAGGTGCTTAGATTACTTGTGTCAAAGCTGCTGTATTCTATTTCTTCCATTTTTGTTATAATTTCAGTTTTGGTGAGTTAACTATTTTCTTTTTTTAATTTTAGTTCAAGAGCTCTATTTTCTTTTCTAAAATTGCTTGTGATATCTGATCATATATTATTTTACCCTCCCCTTATCAGATGTCCTACATAACCTTAGATGATATAAGAAAGCAGAATATTTTTTTGCTTGCAAAAGTGGAGTGCAATGTGAAGAAATGATACCTTCAAAGGGCACTGAATCCATACAAAAGCCTTTCTTTTTTTTTTTTTTTTTTTAAGGGTGCTTACAGTGGCATACAACTTTCATGTCACAGAAAATTGGTGGAAGTCTGTAGAATACTAATTACAAGAATATTGCCTTTTGTTAACAGTGTAAGCTTTTGTTAACAGTGTAAGATTTTATCTTTTTACCTTTATAATTATTTGATATAATGTATAAATGAGGGATTTTGTCTGTCCCTTTCCCCTAGTATGTGTAGCCACTGTGATGATTGGTCTTGGTTCCCGAGAAATAAGCTTATTGTGTTCCTCTTTTGGCATATTTTTCAGCAAATGCAGCCTTTCCTGAGGCATGAGTTGTAGGCTGTAAGGATACTTTTCTTCAAGTTTCTCCCACCATAGAGATTGCTTTTCTTATTCTTGCTGTACATTAGATATTTTTCACTTTCAAAATCCATTCATATTTCATTTTTCACTATTTTGGTCTGTTTTTTCTCCTGGTTTGTATATACTTTATGTATATTTCAGGGTGTTTTTCATATGATATGTGAAAATACCTCTACTTCCTGCACCTGACTTGGTAGTCTGGCATATTGATTATTGTTTTGGGTGCTTTCAGTCCCTGTTATAGGGACGTATGTAGAGGCAAGCTGAAGTTAATTTTGTACGTTAAATTTATGAAAGAGCATATCTGTTGGATTACCGCAATTGATTTTTAAGAGATTGGACAGATTTTTCTTTTACTGGGGGTAATTAAATTCAATTCCTGTGCCTGACATTGAATGTTAAGTGCAAGTTGTAAGGTATGTTTGAGATTAGTTGGCTGCACCCTGTTTGTGTGTATTGCTGCACAGCAACACAGAGGGGTCTGGACAGGCTGGATGGATGAGGTTCACTTGGGTTAGAACAATCCAATGAATGCTCAGGGCGGGGGAAGAGTGGCTGGAGCTGCCCAGCAGAAAAGCACTTGGGAATATTGGTCAACAGCCGGCTGAATATGAGCCAGCAGAGTGACCAGGTGGCCAAGAAAGCCAATAGCATCCTGGCCTGTATCAGGAACAGTGTGGCCAGTAGGCCTAAGGCAGTGATCGTTCTCCTGTACTGGGCACTGGTGAGGTCCCACCTCAAATACTGTGTCCAGTTTTGGGCCACTCACTACATTAAAGACATTGAGGTGCTGGAATGTGTCCAGAGAAGGGCAGCAGAGCTGGTGAGCGGTCTGGAGCACACGTCTTATGATGAGCTGCTTAAGGAGCTGGGGTTGTTCAGCCTTGAGAAAAGGAAGCTGAAGGGAGACCTTCTTGCTCTCTACAACTCCCTGAAAGGAGATTGTAGCAAGGTGGGGGTTGGTCTCTTCTCACAGGTGACAGGACAAGAGGAAACGGACTCAAGTTGCACCAGGGGAGGTTCAGATTCAATATTAGAAACAATTTTTACACTGAAAGGGTTACTAAGCACTGGAACAAAGTGCCCATGGAAGTGGTGAAATCACCATTACTGGAGATATTTAAAGACGGTTTGAGGTGAGGGACGCAGTTTTGTGATGGCTTTTGTTAGTGTTAGGTTGATATTTGGACTTGACTTTGGACTTCCAACCTAGAAAATTCTATCATTCTAATTGTTCCTTTCAGTCTCAAATACCAGTGCCATTTCCAGCCAAACATTAACAGTCTTATTCAAAGCTTTCTTTTTGAAATTTACAATTCTACAATAAAATAGTAGTCTCAAGAAATTAAACTATGATAAAAGTGTAGGATCTGGTCTTCAGTATTCAAGCAGCGTTTTGTATATCTAAGAGCACCATTTCCAACTAAGTTTAATCCTCTAACAGCCCCTAGGCCAGAGATTGAAGCATGTGGAAGAATCCTGAGGAATAACTCAGGACTTCAGTGACTTGCATAAGATTACACATAACAGGTTTATGTACTGAGAGGTAGTTATTGTTAGGTGTGCTACAAAATAAACACAAAACTTTCAAAGCCTGCTACCACTAGGCGGAAGAAGGGCTTAATTAATTTAAAATATGTTCCCAGAGAGGAAATCAATGGTCTCGAACTTCCTAGATTCAGTACTGCTCAGGTCAATCTTTTAAAAGGAACAGGGGAGAAAACAAGGTGCTACCTAGAGTTGGCGCCACTACTCTCGCCTTTCTTAATTCACAGGGATCCTCATTGTACAGAAAATCTTAATTTGAATGCAGATTAAATACTCCATGTACATCCCTATCTCTGTGTAGCAGATAGATGTGCAAGCAATATCACAAAGCTGAGTGCAATTTTTATTCACTCTACACTGCAGGGTTCATAGACGCCAAATCCTCCCAATTCTTGGCAAGAAACAGAGGGCTGAGACTCCTGCCTCAATGTCATTGGAGGAAGACACATGCTGTTTTGCCCTTAACTTAAATCCTGCACACTTCATGTGAAGTTTTGAGACTCTCAATGTGAAATACAAGCAGAAAATTAACTGGATTTTTTTTGGTCTTGGGAGATTCATTATTGTTTCCTATAGCAGACTATGGGAGTAACTTGTACAGATTGTTAAGAAACCAGTAATAGCTCAAGGTCTTTTTGGTAATAGAAGATTGAATGATACTCTTTTCATTTTGGATTACAGTAATTTATGTAGTGTCAGGCCTGACAGCATAGGCTGTCAAACCTACTATCTCAGATATTTATCACTTTTTATTTAAGATTTATTCTTTGAAGTTGAATCATAAAGTCTTTGTTCTCACATGCCTCATTGTATGCTAGGATTTCAGCTATTTGTCAGTGTTTTTAAAGTTTTGATTGAGACAATTGTATCTTCATTTATACATATTTTTCCATGAAACATTTTTCCTCAGATTAAGGATGTTCAGCTCATTAAATATGAGAAACCTTTTAGATGGTTCTCACCAGGATGAAAATACTAGATTAGTATTATTTTTAAACACTGTAGATTTCATAAAAAATTCAATAATTGAGGGAAAAAATTATCAGATATTTTATTTGTTCTCTTTTATGCTAGACAGGTACAAAGAACCCTAACTATTTTCCTTTGTTACTCTATTCTTAATATAGGTCATATATTGACCAGATATTGTTTGGGTTTTTTGTGTGAGCTGTAGTAAATTGTTAGGCATGTCTTTCTGTTCAGAAAAATAATGAGCAAAAATTCAGTATGGTTATGATCCTATGATTTTTCACATGGAGGTATGAATATTAATAATGCTAAGAATGTGCTTAGCAAAAATAGATGTCTGATATACAGAAACTGAAAACCACATGCCTGCATCACACTGTTACTGTATGCAGTAAGGTTACTTATTCAGCCCAGCATACCGGCATTTTAAATTTGTCATCGTTAGTACTTATGTTTTGCTTATCTTTTCACTTGATATCACAATCTAAACTTCTATTTGCTGAAACAATCATTATTTAAAGAAAATAACTGTGTCACTAAAATAATAGTAACTATTTTATTCATGCGTGAAAAAGTAAGCTCTGCAGTATTGGACTAAGAATGAAAAAGTATGTGATCTGTGGATTGTACTAGAGTATACACTGAAATCCAATGAAGTTTTCTAGCAAATGTTTGGTGCGTGTGTTTAGTTAGTGGACAAAACGATGTGGCATTTAATTCTTTGCTTGTAGTAATCAGTAGTCTCACTGGAAGTGTGGAGATCAATAAGGGACCACACTCACATGAAAATGCCTACTTCTTGGAAGCAGTCATTGCTGAAGACTTATGACCAAACTGCTTGTAGAACATCTGCCAGTAGAAGGCAAGCTGATATATTTTGCCTTCACTAATTAAAAAACAACCTCTAGTCTTGAAGTAAAGGGAATGGCAGTTGCAAGTTCGCACAGAAATTTTAAAAATATTTTCTGCTTAATTCACAGTTTAAGATAGCTTATTCCAAGTAATTTTAGCAAACCTTATTTAATAAACAGGTATTATCATTAGCACATAGCATTTTCCATTATACCTCCATTTTAAAAAAAATCTAGAAAATAGTTGCTCTGTGTCCAACAGGATAATGGCAACAAGTAAGCACATTAGTAAACTGGTACTCAACCCTGTACATTAAGTAATGAAATCAGAAAGCAAGTGAAAGAGATTTTGTGTGTTTGTCAACCTCTGACAATTTGAAATCAATAAGAATTTGATAATGTTGAACTATACTCAAGGATAATTTCCTGGCTGATTTTTTCTGCAGCGATACTGCTTTACTCATACTTTCTTTTACTTGTCAGCTGAAAAAAAGAGATATGCAACACAGGGTATATTGGTATAATTGACAAAAAATAATGTGTTGAGTGGGATAAATATAATGAGAAACAAATTATCTTGCTTATAGCTCGCAGTGTTCAAAATCAAATATATTTTACTAGCAGCTTTGCAAAGCTAGATTCCTTTATGTTTCTCAGTGGAGCCTGCCTCATGTGAGGTATAAAATTAAGTAAGAGATTGTTTTTTAAAGGAAAAGTAGGTCAGTAGCACTGTTTAGAAAATAGATGTAATTTACCAACTTTTGTGGTACAAAAGGTACCAACTCCTTGGGAAATTTGGTAAAACAAGTCTAAATTATAAAACTATAGCTTTAGAGGTAGTAATAAATATAAGAAACTATGTGCTGATACATATGTTAAATTACATTTTTTGATGGCTATGCTATGTATATAGCCTTATTATTAGGAGCATCTGTTGTCAGTGGCATACCTTTGAGTGCTTTACATCTCAGGAGTCCTTAATAATGCATGAGATTAAAAAAAAATACCACAAAAAAGCCAGCAGTGTGCCCAGGTGGACAAGAAGGCCAATGGCATCCTGGCTTGTATAAAAAATAGTGGGACCAGCAGAAGTAGGGAGGTGATTGTCCCCCTGTCCTCAGCACTGGTGAGGCCACACCTTGAGTATTGTGTCCACTTCTGTGCACCTCAACACAAGAGAGATCTCGAGGTGTTGGAGCGAGTGCAGAGGAGGGCAACAAAGCTGGTGAGGGGCCTGGAGAACAAGTCCTATGAATAGCAATTGAAGGAGCTGGGACTGTTTAGTTTGAGGAAGAGGAGGCCGAGGGGAGGCCTTATTGCTCTCTGCAGCTACTGGAAAGGACATTGTGGAGAAGTTGGTGCTGGTCTTTTCTCACAGGTGATTAGCGATAGAATGAGAGGGAATGGCTTTAAGCTGCAACAGGGTAGGTTTAGGCTGAACATTAGGAAAGAATTTTTCACAGAAAGGGTGGTCAGGCATTGGAATAGGCTGCCCAGGGAGGTGGTTGAGTCCCCATCCCTGGATGTGTTTCGGAGACGTTTAGAAGTGGTGTTGGGAGATATAGTGTAGGGGAGGAGTTCGTAGAGTACGGCTGATGGTTGAACTCGATGATCCCAGGGGTCTCTTCCGGCCTGGATAATTCTATGATTCTATGATTTTTCACCTCTTAAGAATAAAGTGTCATATAAGACAAGATGTACATAGTGTTATTTATGGTTATCTAACATTTACATAAAATGTTTTTAAAAAATATATCCAATTTGCACACAGGGAAATAAAAATTAATAACAAAGAACAAAAATAGATTTTTTTTAAGGATTTCTAGAGCAACTATTTTTTAAATCTTTGTGCTTTTCTGATACTCAGGGAAGTCATACACTGTGAACTCAGCTAATGCTATAGCAGTTTTAAAGGAACTTGCTTAGGAAGTGAGAAGAACAGAAAGATCTGAGGATATGAATTCCCCTCAAAAAGGGAACATATTTTAAAATTAAATATATTTAACAAGAAGTAGTCTTGCTCCTTCTGATTGTTTATAATTAGGAATTACTTGATATTCTCACTTTTATGTTCAACTGAAGAGCAGCACACATTTCAAATAGTGCGTGTTTACTAGAATGGTAGTTTGATAAGGAACCTATTTAATGGGCAAGGTAATATTAAAAATATGGGAGTTTTGGGAGGATTAGAACTCATTCCTTAAATAGGTCCCTTTTTGTAGTACAAGCCTTGTATGAAAGTAGACCTGTTGCTATTTGTGGAAATGTCTGGCTTGCTCAGCCAGTGTTGATGAGACGGTGAGGCCATCAGTCTTTGGTTTGGGATAAAAAAATGAATGTAAGATTAAACTTCAGTCTCTTGATCAACAGAATTAATTACGAAAATGAGGATACAGTAAGCCCATTAAGGGGAACCTTTGCTCTCTGTGGAAACAAGTGTACTATATGCTCTCTTTCTTTGTTGAATTAAAAAAATGTTCCCATCTGTTTTGCTGATGTGAGGACAGCTGTAAAGCTCCCCAAAGGGAGAGGGCAGTTACAGAGAACTGAAGTCACGGATCTGCAGGTTTGGTGCCCAAGCTCGCAAGTAATTCTGTGAAGTTCTGCAAATCAGCCATTGGAAAATAGATTTTGATGATTGTTTGACTGTAAGGTCACAGACCTGCTTGACAATTATGGTAACAGCATAGAAGACAAGTCTACTTTATAAAGAACAGCTCTGTAAATCTTGATTTTTATTTTTTTCATGTCTCATTTGCTTGGAGTTACTAGTTGGCATGCATGTTCTATCTGTAGAGGTAATGGAATTAATTTTCTTCTTGCTTCATCAGCTGGTGGGAGGATACTGAGGTTTGTTAACACTTGAGAAGCACTGTATAATATTCTATTGTTAAATGAAAGTTTTCAGAAACAAAAATAAAAGAAAGAAAAGAAAAAAGTTATCTCTGGCTTTTACTCAGTTTTTCATAAACAACCAGCCTAGTCAAAATTAATCAGTCATAGTGTGAAAATAGTCACATAACATATGTTACTATTCTTGTTCAGTGATAACACCAGTTTTGCTAGATAAGTAGCCTTTTTCAATCTTTCGTTGTATTTCTGCAGTAACTGTAGCTGGTGCTTCATTGGTCTAGAAAAGGATTTGTTCTGCTGATCTCTTGTGCTGAAATCATGTGTTAAAAATATAAATACATCAGAAAACTACTTATTTTGATAGAGAAACTTTTGCCTGTCTTTTAAATGTTCTGCTACCACACTGTGAGTAAATGCGTATCCCTTATATTTCATATTTCACCTAGTGAGGTAGTTAATTTTATCAGTATCATTTATTTATGCAAAAATAATTTTTGTTTGAAATTTTATAGCAAAACCATGTTCTGACAGGAGAAATTGCTAATTACCTATGGATTCAGTTTAGGTTTGTATTATTTATATGCTTTTTCGTCTCCAGGATATTTTGTGGAGAAAATACAGAGTATATTTTAGGAAGTGACCACATTGTTAGCTGTGTTTTTAAATAGGGAGATCATTACTTATCCTTTTTATTATGCTGGAACTAGCTACTTGCTACTGATATACTTTCTAAGCTGTGTTGACCATTTATCTTTAAAACTTCCTTTTTTCAGTGATTTCTGGTATCTCGTATGCATTTATGCAAAGTATATGTAGTTACAACAGAAACATTCATAGGCAATTGAAAAAGTCATAGTACCACAGAATTTTCTGATTACCTTGTGACTCGAATGGATGACTATTAACTAGGGCGTCCGTCTACATTTTCCAGTAAAACCATTCTGCCGTGTCTAAGTATTTAAAAGTTTATTGGAACGGGGAATTTATTGTCATCCTTTTTGATTCAGAAATAAGTCTTTCTGGCACAGTGGGTATTCTTTTTCTGAATATCATGCTTTAACTTTTCTTCCTTTACTCTCAGTTGTATTTTGATTAAGATGGTAAAAATGCTATAGTTCCATGCAAAAATTAATTTTTTAAACCTTTACAGTTTTTTTTTTTCTATATGATATAAGAAAGCAAAAGAGGGACAATTGTAATAATTGGAAAAAATTGGGTAAAACTTTCCTTTTATCTTAGGGTTTCACTGCATTTATAACTGCATATCTTTTTCACTTTTTTCTTCTAACACGTAAATTAATATTAGAAACTCTGGCCACCTTTGAAAAATTACTTTTTTCATCTATTTTTTCCTTGTTATTTATGAGACACATGCTAATACCATCTGTTAATGAGCATGGTGATAAACTACATCTTCTGCTTTTCCTATCATGATCTCCTTTGAAGACGCTTTCAAGAACTCATTGCTTGATAAATATTATCAGTCTCAGACCAATTTATTATGAAATTTTGATCAAGGTATAGAAGAAGAAAGGAAATGTTTTGAATGAGGTATATCTTATTTAAAATGTGCTATTGTGTACTCTGATTCTATGTAGAAGTTAAATGTGGAAGAATTCTTTACAGCAAAATTTAACTATTTAACTTGTACTCTGGCTCAGATTTCCCCACACAGATCTTACCTTTGTGAACAGAATAGGGGCATGAAAATACTTGTCTCATCTGATACCTCAGGACTTGTACATGACTCATTTGTTGGGTGAGGATGTGGTTGGCACCATGAAATATTGGCACAATTCATTTTCCATTTGCAGTTAGCACAGTACTAGCAGAACAGTTTGGTCCAGACTGTTACAAAGGTAGCCAAACTCACCTTGGTTACCTCATGCTCATTAAAATTATTTCTGTGCAGGTGAATATTGTTTAAAGTGAACATGGCAAAAAAAGCACACATTGTTATCTTTTATAATCAAAAGAGTGTTCTTACCTATGCGTGAACTTCAAACGTGCTTACTCCAAAGCTCATCCAACCAAAGCCCGAGCAGGCATTGGCCTGAATCTTGAATCTTGCAACAATCCTGGCAGTAAGTGCTGCTCCTTCTGTCCATGTAAATGTAAATGTCCGTGCAAATGTCCGTGTAAAGAGCGTCCCAGGATGGCCAAGGTTGGATGGGCCACCTGGAAGTCATCTTAGTCCAATCACTTCTCAAGATTCCAAAATCTGCCAAGTGCACGTTAAGCTCACGTGGATTTAAAAGTTGTAACCCACTCCGCTTAAAATTAGGCATAATAAGAAACTCATTGTTTCTTGAGTGGCACTTGACACACGATGAGATCAAATCCTTAACTTTGGTATTCAACACTTGTTTTACAAGTAGTTACTTTGAAAGAACTATTTCAGAACAAATATGTCAAGCAAATAGGGTTCTTAGTGAAACCATAGTTTGATGTTTCAGTCATTCATTGTCACTGTTGAGCCTTGATGCAAAGGCCTTTCTTTTATTTTTCTTTATAAAGAAGCTACAGTAGCACATGTAAAGTAGTTCAGTAATGAAGTAATGCAAGGGAATTTACATGCCCTGGTCTGGGACTGTCAGAATCAGTAACTGTAAAACATGTTTCATTCTGAGCAGTTTTTGAGTCTCTCCCCAGTCTTAAAAAAGTTGTTAAGAGAGAGATCAGCTCCTCAGATGCTCTATTCTGGCATATAACCATTCAAGTCAACAGAGATGCAGTGATGTATTAGTTAAGGATATGGCCCTCTAAAATGGTCATTTCTGTAACACTGAAACAGACTGTTGAATTTCTGCAACATGATTTGAAAGCGAAATAAGATGCAAATAGAAAACCTAGTTGACTGCTTGAATGAATAAAAGGGCTCATTGTTGCCCAAGATTACAGTAATTGCATTGTTCTCAGAAAAATCTTCTATAAGCCAGCAACAATACTAATGCTGCTGATATTTTTTTTTTTTTTTAAGATTCTTAGAGATTTCACCTCCTCTTTGGGGATGAAATTATTTCCTTGACAGTTGGCAAAGACAGGAGATTCACAAGTCTCAGCAACTGTTTTCCTGGTGGAAAATCTAAGTGAAATGATTAGAACATCTGGCAAAGCTCTTAAATAAAACAGTAGTTTGAAACAGAACTGATTCAGTGTATCCTAGGACATTACATCAGTGACATTAGAACAATTAATATTCAAGACATGCTTAATTATAATTATACTTCACAGATGTTCTACACGAAAAAGTAGAACATTGTGATTTCGGGTTGAGCTCTCATGCAAGCAGACTAATGCAGTGGCACTTTACTTTCTTCCTATAAAAAAATACCAACAAAAGTGCCTGCTTCCACACGTCACCTGTTAAACAAAATTGGGTGTGAGAATCTTAGCAAGTGTCCAGCATTTGAGATTATGTAAACAATAAATACAGTGTTTAATCATCTGCTCTATCAACTGCATTAGACTGATTTTTTTTTTTGTATGTGGTGGCACATTTGTGGCAAATCATTTGTGCTTTAGGCTTGTCTGATGTCAGGATAATGGCAAACAAACAAGGAACACTATGGCTGAGGCAGGTATTCTGCTGCCCTAAGCACAAGTCTCTGCATTGGTTTTTGCAGTTTTCTGTATCAGTCACTTGCTATCAACTGAAAACTGGACAGTCAGGTTGCAGAATGCTGCTCCTTCAGTGGGTGAATGACTCCCCACTAATGTAGTCAGTAGAAAAAAAAAATGGAATAGTAACACGCTATTAAAAATGAACAGTTTTTAATGGGGCCTAAGAGGTAAACCGAGGTTGAAAAGGAAACCTTGGGGACCTTTCTTAGCCTTCAGTACTCGAATTAGCACTTTTAGCAATGTTCTGAACTGTGGGAAAAAACTTGGTATGTATTAAGTGGTTTTGAGCTAGGTTTTTTAGCTAAGAATGCAGGTTATATGTCATTTAAGATAGCTCTGAGAAGTCGTTAAAATTTACTGTTCAAAACGAGCAGTTGCCAGATCAAACAGTGGGTAGGTACCTGTATTATCAAAGACAAAGATAAGACTTGCTCAAGGCATGAGCTGTTAAAAGCTTCCCCTTGGCTCATCATTGTTCTGAATGGGATGTGGGGGTGTGTGTGTGTTCAGAGACTAGAAGCAGAAGAACAAGAGACAAGCGTGGGCCACAACCAGAGGACACAGTGTTAGGAAAAAAGCCTAATGAAAAAGTTTTGTAAGAACCTTCTTGAACAAATCTTGTGGCATTGAATAGAGAAATTTCTATTTTTATTTCTCCTGTTATTGAGAAGATATATTTTGTAAAATAAATTCTGAATTAACAGAATTATAAGCGATATCCATTATCGGTTCCTCCTTCTAAGAAAAAGAAGTCAGTGTATTTTTTGTTAGTTGCTGAGGTCAAAAGTACAGCTACCACTCTGGATGAAAAAACAACTCTATGATTTTATGAAGTCACTTGGGAATCCTGTAAGTGAGTTGAAATGCAACCTTAACTCATCGGAAAATAAAAAGTGCTTTTACAGCAGATCTGTATTTGAGATTTGGTTAAGAAAAAAAAAATAGTCATTGACTCCATCAAGCTAACATCTTAGCATCTTCCAACAGTGAACTGCAGTTAACGTGCTACCCCTGTTCAATTCTTATTTAGTCACTGTTTAATCATGAACAAACTTCCAACAATTTGTGGTTCATGGGAAAAATTTATAGGCATAGCCATTTAAAAATCAAATAATGAAATATACTTCTGAGTTCCAAGAAAAGAAGGATAAATTATTGAAAACTCCTGTGTCCAGGCAACTTGAAAATATGTCCAGTACTACTAATTAAAACCACTCAGCTGAGTATCTGAATTTAATTAAGCGAATGAGGTTGTGATGGATGTGATGTTTATGTTATTTTGCCTGATGCTTTGTATCTAATGAAGCTTCACGCTTGTTTTCTCAACTTGTGAGAAAACTAAGCGTTCGATATATTTATTTAATTAAATATCTCTAAAAGAACTTTAAATAAACAGGGTGGGTTTTTCATAAAACTGAAGTGTTACCTGCATACAGTGTCTTAAATAAATCCTTTATACTAACAAACCAAAAGAATTAGGAAGGCAGTGTTTCTAGAGGTACATGTGTTCTTTACTTTCAATTCAAAGTCTCAGGGGTGTACAGTGTAACATCTGCTTGCAAAACTCTTTAAGTGGTAACTGTTTTCATATAATTGGTGATTTGTGCTGCATTTGGCTTGATTTTGAATTAAAGTAAAATTTGCATCAGGACCGAAACAGTGATTTCTTACTAACTTGTTTGTTTCCTCATAATTGCTTTACCTAAGCAAGGCCTAAGATTTATTGAACAACTTCTTCTAAGATGTCCCTGACTGAACAGGGGAGAGAGGATGAGAGAATGGAGAAAACTGTTTCTTCCTTTTATTTCCCTTACCTAGCAGTTATTAAGCTATTTCTATGTAGGAAATGTTGTATAATATTGTTTAGTTCTGCTGACTGTAGTTTATAGAAAGGCACTAAAAGCAGCAGGAGTTTCCACATTCACCTCTTCAGACAGCTTTGTGGAACTTGTCTTTGAATGAACCAGTGTGAATTAGGAATTTGTGGGGTTTGGTATGCTTTTTAGGTGTTTCTAGCTTATCTCATGAATTTTCAGGTCAGAAAACAAAAGCAGTAATTTTCAAAATTGCTAGTTTTTGAGGAGATAAACTGTTATTAGTATTACAGTTTTACAGTATTAGTGTTACAGTGTCCCTTAAGCCACTGTGTGGTTTTCAGTCTCATTAAGCAGATCACTTCAGGTTACTGCCCAGAGCACCCTGAGACTCAGTTTTGTAAGTGAAACCTGAAAAGGCCATTCAGAGGAGCGGGTATTCAAGGCCATGGCAGAGCTCCTCTTTCATATATTGCTGCCATCAAGTAGTGGCATGTAAGACAATACTGTCTTAGGCAGTAAGCTCAGCCTAAGCCTGTGGCTGAGCACTCGGCAGGTGAATTTAGACTGAAGTATCTTACATTTGATCCAAGAGCTTATCTGGCCTGCTCTTAAGTGATAACAGGAATCAAAGTTAGTTTTTTTTGGTGTTCCTGAACCCTTCATCTATAGGTGAAATCAGAGCAGAAACTACCAAGATGTAATGGATTTTCATACATGGTTTTTAATATTTATTTTCAAGAGTATTTCAATAAAAATTTCTTATTTATAAAACAAGGAAATAAGACCCCCAGAGATGCCAAAATGCGATGCAGATTCCTTGTCAGCCATGTAAGCTTGTTGACAACTTGTAAAATACAATAGGAAAAGGGTAGTGGTTATTCTGAAGTTTTCTCTGAACATAAAATTAGTATTATTGGAGTTTAAAATAAAAGGGGAAATATGCTCTTTATTGTGTTCTTTTGTGAGGTAATTGCAACTAGAGACATTTTAGCTCAAGGTTTCTATTATGCTTATTAGAAGTCATTTTATTACTTTGCAAGGTTGTAGCCTGTATCTTTGAGATTGTGTTGCATAAAATCCTGCACGTCCCCTTATTGGACTATATGACAGGGACAGTAATTAGCGCTAAACTCCAAGGCAATTTATTTTCATAAAATTAATAATAATGAAGATAATTTCATTTTTGAAAGCAGCTCTGCTGAAAAGGCATCTCAGATCACTGCATGGAGATCCTGATTATACAGTAAAAAGGAGCTATTCACAGGAGGGAGTATTAGCATAGCCACATTCCACTAAAAACACTCTTACTCTTGCAAGTTTCTGTGCATAAAATCATACACATGCTGTGTTGATGTCATTAGCTTCCATCGTTCAAGCTGCTGCAGTCCCCTCTGTATATATCTATACCAAAGAATCTTTATATGCCAGGGAATATGATCCCTAAACACTTTAAAGTGTGATGCATTTAAAAGAATGCAAAACAAACTATGTCAAAATCAAGAAAAGAAGACTGGGTGAATGACTATTTGAATTATATCTGTTTCCTATCTGTGAAAATTGAATTGACTGACAGTAGAAAGAAACATTTAACTGGCTTTATTGTATTAACTTATATTTCAGTTGCATGTCTTTAAATTCTATGGTTCCATAATAAAAATCTTCAAGTGAGTTAGAGAAAGCAGCCTGAGACATTATGGAATCAATGTATAAATTTAAACTCAGTTTGAAAAACGCTGCTCTTGTTTTCTTTCAAAGAAAAGTGGTGTGTGGCTCATAATGTCATTGCAACATGTAAGAATAAATCACTGTACTAAATTGGTGACTGACAGACTTTTTAGTTCATGAATTTGTGGTGCCTGAATGCCTTCCTGAATGGAACATATTGGTTCAGACATATTTTTTGAGCCTACTTAGAAGCCTGATTTCTGAAACTGTTGTTTCATAGGGAAGTAGGGAAGAGGCTTTTAGGCTTCTCTATTTATTATTCCAGTGCAGCTAATCTGTATCTGCATCCTTACAATTCACATGCCATTTATATATGTTAAAAGATCAATCTTCTCATTTATTGAAATGTGGAACTAGGTTGGAAAAAAAACCCTAGTTGTTGAAACTGAAACTGTTGGGCTTGAGGGTTGATTTTTTGAATATACGGATACACTCTGGGGTGTGCTAAATCTTTTCTCAAACTTTGGCCTTGCTGTCTCAGTCCTCAGCCACTTGGCTGAGCCAGGGCTTCACTGAACTCTGGTATTTTAAGCTGCATCACTTCTCTTCATCCTTCTCCTGTGATACGTTACAAAGTTTGGAAACCCATAACTGGGCTAATTGATGGACATGCTGTGGGTCAAGGGATGGAAAGTTAAGATTAAATTACTGGGAATTTTTTAGGTTTGCTTTTTGTTTGTTTAAGCATAGGGAGAGCTATTCACACAAAACACAGCCAAAGGAAACCAAGATTGCACAATCAACCCCCAAGTTTAGAATTGTTAAAATCAAGCAAGACTTTCTGTCCCTTTTAAATGAACTGTGATGTACTTTTCAACATAAGACTTATAATTTTGAACCCTTGATGGGAAAGATATGTATGTCTGGGAGGTGACCAACATGATGAATGTGGAAGTGGTTTTATACATTAAGAATTATTTTAATTGTCCCAAAGGCTGCAGAATTGTGTGAGTGGGATAGGCTAGGAGGATTTCAAAGTACAGTCTCCTTTCTGAGGTTTTTCAGATTGAACTTCATCGAGTGTGGAGCTTTGGGAATATTATTTAAGAATACTGAAACAAATATTAATACTGCTTTTCTCATTATTTTTTTTTTTTTTGGCTTACAACTTGAGAATTTGACACTGACTTTGATGCAGTTTGAAGTAAGTTAGATCAGTGATTTTAATGTTCACTGTGCTATAAATTTAAGTACTCTGAAAAATTGATCCCTCAGTATTTTAGGCTGGACATCGTGATTTAAAGGAAACTTTATTGTTTCTCTGTCTCACTTCTCCATCTATAAAATGAAGATAACACTATTACTTCATCAGGATGTGGTGTCTTCTGTTTGTGAGGTGTTTGTCTGCTATAGTTAGAGGATTTAAAGAGCTGATGAAGAGATGAGTTATTTCACATACCAGAAATAAGTTGAACAGAGTGCAGTGAATACAGAAAAATGTAAATATCCTCACTGGTATTTACATATTGATGAAAATCATAGGTCAAGTTGAAAGGTTAAAATCCTTGTTCAATGATTGTTGTTGATCCTGAGCTTTTAATGAATAAAGGTACCAGGTTGTGCATAGGGTATTTCCAAAACCTAGGATACTTACTTTACAGCCTTTTTCGTTCTTTTAATAATTTTTTTAAATCCATTATCCTTACAAAGATTACTGAAAGCAAATCCATCATTAAAAAGCTTCAAGCTTTTGAAATACTTGTAGTAAGATAAACTTGTTTGTTATTAATCATTTAAACTCAATAATTTTGTTTGACCTTATAGAAAATGTTTTTATCTGGCTTACTTTGAAAGCTAAGAATATTAAGAAATATTTTTAGTATTTTGGTTTTTGACAGTAAAACATATTAATTGTGGTATAGTCTTTATAAGAAAACCACATATTTTGAGTAATAACAGACTATAAATGAATTCTGTGTTTTTCCCCCCAGATAATAGCTGTAGAGGGTTCACCACGTTCATGTTATAGTGAATCCAGGTGAAACCAATAATGACAATTAAACTAGCCCTCAACCTGCAAGATGACTGTGAGTTAAGCAGAGCAAGCAGGATGAAATGGCATTTATGGGTGTACAAAAAGTTACCGAAGTGCTGCTGTAACGTAGTTTCTCTCCTGTCAAATACAGATCAAGCCTAAATTCTTCCTGTTGCTGTATTTAATCAGGCCGCTCAGAATGATTACAGATTACACAAGCGAAACCAAAAAGGAGAACTAGGAGGCTAGAGCAGTTGTGTATACATCAACTCCCTCCAGCCTTGCAACCTCATGGTGCATTTGCTATTGAAAGAGAGAAGAAAGTGTGGAATATTATTACTCTGACTATTCCTTCTTTCCTCTGCAGATTTGCCAGATCTCAATGGATCATTGTCTAGCATTTTAGGAGTGATATGAGGAAGCCTAGAGCGACTCCTGGCTATGACAGTTGCAGGTGGTTTATGCTACCATGATGTTGACAAAGGTATGTTGTGAAAAGATTAAAGCTTCAGGCAAAAAAAAAATCTCTTCAGGTGAACATGTTAGCAGAAGGCTGTTTTGTTCCCATTGCTTGCATTTTATTCATGTATGCAAAAAAGTTAATGGTCAGGATATGTAGCTGCATACTTGACATGTTTCACATGTTTATTATAAATTTAATGTGACTAAACTTTGTTATATTCTACTTGAGAACGCCTTCAGTATGTGATTCATTTTGATTACTTGGTACAAAAGTTTCCTCTAGTATAACCCCCATTCTTCTTTGTCCCAGATTCCCATTTATACAAATTTCTTGTATCATGAATTTTGTACAGATTCCTGACAAGGTCCCCTATGTCACTAAGCTTGTTAAGGTCTATGCTGCTCCATGTGGTACATCTAAAATCAATTTCATTCACATTTGACCATTGTGCAGATGGAACATTATTCATGCATTAGACTTTCTAAGTGGGTAAAGCAGAACCTTACATTTATTCCTTACAATTGTATCTGCATTTTTGTATTATATATGGTTCAGTAACCTTTTGTAGAAGACCAGAAGATGCCTCTGGAGGCAACACAATGTGCATCAGAACTGATTTATACTGGAACATCTGTCAACTTTTCCCCAGGACCTAGTTGTGCCGGGATACACATGTCATCTTTTCTAATGACTTATCAAAAGATAGAGGCTGCCTGTGGAAAGAGATGTACTACGGGAAAGATTCTGATACTATTTTCTGCCATTTTTCCAAGGAAGAGTGTTCAATGTGCACTTACTGGCTTGAGGGTTTGTAACTTGCAGTCTAGTGTGCACTTTGCCTATAGAATTAACTTAATGAATTCTTAATGAATTTCTGAAAATAAGGCACAGAAATGCTATTGTAAAATGTGTAAGCATGCACAGAATTAATTTCAAATCATTCATAAGAACTTAATTTTCCCGTCCCAAGAAGGTGTTTGAAATGTCAAAAAAATTCTCAAATCTCTATCCTTACCTCTTCCTCTTTCTCCCTAGCAAACAGAAAAGCAGGCATAGGAGGGTGTAGAATAGCCACTGTATTTTATAGCACTAATTATTGCATGGACTTGAAAATAGATTTATGTTGTCACGTGAACATTTTGCTTACTTGGATATTGTATTTCTGTCATTTTGCATAGCTGTTATTTAAAATGCCACATGAATGACAGCCAGAGGCTCAGAGCAGTTACCTAAACTGTAAAATATACAGATCCTCCAATTCCTCCTTTCAGTTTTATATCAGTTATCCCTTAATTCTATGGTTATTTCGTTTCCTTACTACCAATTTAACTAGAACTCCCATCATAACCATAGCATCCTTCCTTAGAAAACTCAGAAGCACCCTTCACTATAAAATGTTTGTGTTAGCTGGTAGGTTTAATCAAACACAAATCTACAGGTGTTCCTTTATAAAGGAAGTCTTCACTATATTAAAAACAGAAACACTGATTTCCTCCTGAAAAGTGTATGTATATTAGAATAATTAATCTAATATTTGCATTATTGCATATCATTTTAGGAAGAACAGTCTTTAATCCCACACGTGGGTTTCATTGGCATTGATATCTCAGATCCTTGAACTGTTTCAGTAAGTTCTGTTGTCCATGAATATGATGTAAATATGAGCATTTTGTCATGGGAGTTCTGATTATGTCTTTTTTGTGCTTGCCTTTGTCACTAACTACACTATAGCTGTATGAATTAAGTGTGTAAGTGAGCAGGAATTTTCCTTTTTCACACAAGAGAGGTTGAAATTATAATTTAGCATACACTAGAGAAGTCTGTCTTGAAATTCCTTTAGTCCCATTTGTAAGTAAAGTTGCAAATTGTAAAATGGCATCTTATTATGATCTATATTTGGAATTTAAATTATTTTGATTAATATTGGTTAGAGCAGATAATACATTTCTGGAATGACACATAGTGCATACATACATACAAAAGTAATATTCAAGTATAACCTAAGCTGAGTATAACTTCAATTGTCTTTGTGGATTTTGAATCTGCACCATGTTTTATGTAATTTTTTTATAGGTGGCTTTGCTGCTTTTATATTGATTGAGTTTAACAGACTGGCTTATACGGTAGAGTGATTTAATATGTTACATATTTTTTAAATTTTCCTTTAATTTTTAGATCTTTCTTGTAAGTGAAAATACACTGTGTAGTTTGTGGGATGTATATTTATGAGTTAACTACACAAAGCTGTATTTTAAAGATCGAATGTAATGTAATATAAAATAGTTATGTGTTTACAACAGAATGTGAGGTGAAACTGCTGTTCCACCTGAGCTATACTGGCAGTTCTGGAGACATCTTAATGCCTCCTGGCAGTTGACCATATTCTAAATAATCTAATATTCATCACTTCATGGGAAGAAGTCTGATATATGGAGCTAATTAGTCTAATTAGTGGAGTTACCTAGAATGTGAGGCCTGGCTTCAATCTCTTTCAAAGCAGAGCAAATCTGAAAGAAGCAGCAGAAAGCTTCTTTTGCAATACCAAGCAACCAGGACTTGGCACATTCACCTGAAATATGGCAGGACAAGTGATGGGAACTTGGGTAAGGCTTTTTCTCAGGAATTCCCACTTTTCTCCCTGTGACTCTGTACTGTGAGCTTAAAAGACACCATAGTTATCTGTAAACCAACAGCACCGCAGTGAGGTTTATGAGTCAACACATAGTCTCTCTGATGGAGTTTCCGAAAACACTTCTGTGCTAAGAAAATTGCAACAAAAAGGCCTACTGTATCAGAATAGCTGAAGTTCTCATATCCATTCTTTAATGCTGATTCATTTTGGAAAGTGTAACAACACAGGTACCTGAGAGGATCTCTAACATAATCACAAGGAAAAACCTCATGTTACAAGGAAAATGGAAAAGTTACATTTTGATTTTTTTAGATTTCATTTACATTCTCACAAACAGCTGACCTATGCAGTCTAGTAGTAGACAGAACATTTGGTGGAAACTAACTTGCAGGTTTGGGTCCAGAGAACCATAGGTTGCTCAATATCTTGCTCAAAATCTGTGGAAATGCATCTACTAATGATTTCCTAGCTGTATTTTTTTAAAAACAATTTTATTGGTGGCATTTGTACAAGCTTTCTGTTCTTGTCCCTTCCCACTGCAATGCACAGAAATAATATTTGAAAAGAAAACAACCAACAAAAAAACATTGTCGTTTTCTCTCTTGAGATGTCCCCAATCTGAATGAATAATTGTGCCACATTATCCTCAAAAGGTCGATGGGATCATAATATTGTATGAAGCGGTGTCAGACAACATTGACCGACCATTAATTTTCTGTTCAAGCTGTATTACATCTAAATCTTCAGACCATAGCTGTGGGTATAATTCCTTTTATTGTTTTGGTCAAAGGAGAGGATTTTTGCCTGTAAACATTCCAAAAAACTTGTATGTGACTGCCAAGCCAAGTGTTCTGTCTGGCATTTGTGAGTTAATGAAAGAGCTGTTGTAGCTTTGTAGCTGCATTTCAAAATACAGAATCTGGAGAAGTATATTGCAAATGTAATGTTACCCAAGCCTTTCTTAATGAGAATTTAAATAAAGAATGACCCAGTGGAATTGAAGCAGTGTATAGTGCTGCCATTTAGTAGAATGGAGTCACGTCTCAAGTCTAGAGCAACTTAAAAGTAAGGATTTGAAGCTTTTGGTCTCAGGGGACAAAGTAAGTGCTTTTCAGTTTCTCAAGCCATTCACTGTTGACTGAAGTAGCCTTCTGTAGATAGCTGCTAATAGAGAATAAGACTAACTTTATGAGAATGTTCCTAATACACTGAAAAAATTTAAAGACTTTATTTTAAATGTGCTTTTCAGTCTGTTTAGGAATAGGAATAATTGCAGGATGAACATTTTTAGAGGCCAATGATACCTTTAAAACAACAAAAAAAAAAACAAACAAAAAAAAACAAACAAACAAAAAAAACCAACAAACCAAAACCCACAACAAAGAACCTAATTTAAAAAGCAACAGCTTGTACCTTAAACAGACAGGATTTCTCACTGATGCCTAATTGACATGTGAGAAGTCTTAGCACTTAGCTTCTGAAAGCTTCCTGCTACTGATATTGACCATATTTAATCTGCTCTATGTTCACATCTATAAGCAGACTGGATGATATGCTAGAGAGAACAAGGACCCAGTATTCTCCCTTCCATCTAAGGTTTCCAGATGAAGAAGTGTATTATCATAGATTCCCTCTGTATTAATTAAGGAGAAAGAGAGATGCACGTCTGGAGAATGGCAGTGATCTCAGAGGAATCATATCCTGCAAATCCTGCATCTTATTGTTGGCTATGCATAGAATCTGCAGTTCCTTTAACTTTGTGGGTAAATGCTTGAAGCTTGATTTAGGTTTAATAGTATTTTGTAGTGTAACAGGTTCTTTTAGAGAGATTCCAATGTACAAACGCAAGGTCACACAAAGACAGTTAACTTAGTTTTATTGTGAAGACTTATAAGCAGTTCCTAAATGTCCCAAATATTACTTAAGAGAGTCTTACCAACCCAGAGATTGCAGCAGCACTGCTGAGCAGCAGGATAATGAGGAGCCACATCAGTATGATAGAGGGAGGCAGGCACAGTGCCTTCAGGGGTCACCTGTATCTTCAAAGTGCACCTCTCTCTCACCCTCTGTCCTGAGACAGCCCCCCTTATATCCTGCACTGGATCAAGTGGAAAAGTACCACTGCACACGTGGACAGTACATGCAGTGAGCCTCATCAGGCTCATGATCTGCCTTTGCTAACAGTGTCCTCGAACCCTGTTGCCCCCTGTTTTTTGTAGTTTTCTACTTTGAAGATCAGATACTCAAGGTTGTCTTGATAGAGCAGCAACAGCAGCACCAAGTTCCCTGTTTTCTCTTGGCACATATCCCAGGTTTGGCTTAACTAGTAAGTTCCCATTGCATCTCACCTGGACCATCCTCTGTTATCCCTTACACAGTGTTTCACTATAGTTTCCATTTATTGTCAGCTTATGAAACAATTGTTACAGTAATTGCTTTATGGAAATACAAGATGAAAGGTAATATAAAATCAAATGTAAAACAGTATCTCAGAGTTGTTGGCTGGAATCTTTTTCAACATGTTTAAGTTTCCATCTGTGTTTATACAATGTAAAACATGAAATGGAAATATACATGCATCAAAAATAAGCCAAAAAAATCATCGACAAACTCCTCTAGAAGACAGATAGATAGATAGATAGATAGATATACATATATATATATGCACACACACAACTTCCTGGTGTGGGAATACTTGCTAGGTTAGGAGATTTCATTGCTGCCAATTGCAGTGGTCCTGCAGTACTATCACCATGATTGCTGCTGAGAAAATTCTCCTCTGGCACAGTAAGGGTCAGTGCTTGATATTGATACATTTCATTTATACTGTCTTACTTCACTTTTATTTCAGTCTGGAAGTATAATCAGAACTTTTTTTCTAATGCCATGAACTGTTTACAGGTAGATTTATGAAAATTGCAGGCTCTTTAAAATACAAGGCTTGATCAAAAAAAGAGATTTGTTACCTCAAAAAGCTTTACAAGTCATAAGTAATTGCCCACTACCCCTCTGAAATAGGTTTATAGGAAAATGTTCATCCTTCTCCTTATATAAATGAAGGAACACTGAGATAGAAATGAAGTGATTTCCTCAGGGCAATAAGCTGCGATTGGAATCAAAATTATTTCGGAGTAGTTTGTGATTCCAGCCCAACACTTGGGCCGTAATGATACTTACAGGATCTCCCATGCTGCCTGTCTGTCACTCTTGGAATTACTGGCCCTGGGAGCTATTTCTCTGAATGACAATCATGGTTTACAGCTTCAGCTTATCCAGAAACAAGTTTGGTAGACGAGTTCCCCTTTTTTAATCTGTCAAATGTTTCACTTCAAGATATAAATTGTGATTGAATTGTTTAGTTCAGATTGTTTCTAGTGAAAATGCCACATCTATAACTTGTTCCATGAAATATTTACATTTCCGTTAGCCAGTATCAAGTGTTTTCTAGTACTTGGGTAAAAAATTACTCATTTCAATGAGTATTACTGCTTCATGCAATTGCATGCTGTATAACCTTTTATTTAGCTGACTTGTAAAAGTGGAAGTGAGGATCAGACTTTTATTTCTTTCTCCTTCTGGTGAAGTTGAAGCTGATACTTTCACCAAGGTTTAGGGAAAAAGGGTTTGATCCATAGAAAGTGGGGATCTACTCCTGGCATCTTCCAGTTCATGGGAGTTCTGTCATCAGCTGGAATGTTAACAGGTTTTCTTGTGACCTGTCTAATTGTCCCTTTCCTGAGATGATTAAGACATGCAAATAGTGTCTGGGCCTCATGTCTTCCTCAAGGTTTTCACCCAGAACCACTAAAAAGAGATCAAATAAACTGGTTTGAAAACTGAAGAGATAGTTCAGTGGCTATTTTGGGGGGGGTGGCATGCAAAAATGGAACATTTGATAAATGTAGACCTTTAAAAAAAACAATCTGTGAAGATCTCTTAGTGCAGCTGAGTTTGACTCACTAGAGGTTGCCTCTGGCAGGGGAAGGTTTATAGCTGCTTCTCAGCATATTTGAAAGAAGATTATTGCTGCTGACGCATTGCAAAAAGGTAGTATTTGTGTGCATCAGTGACTAAATTGCCCTGTTATACCACATCCCATAAAATGACAAACCTCATCAATAAAAAAATGCAATAAAGAAGGTGCTTTGGGATTTGTCTAGCTGTGGGGAACTAGAAGTACTTAATAATAGTGAATAGCTCTATCCAGTGGCAGGTGGGAGGAGTTACTGCTTGTTATTGGAAAATTACTGACTAGATGATTTTTTGGAAAGTTTGTCTTATTTTCTGGTTTCCCAGATAAAGAAAAAAATTAGTCATGACATCAAATGTTAAAAAAGTGGAAAGAAAAATCTATTCAAAAGCAAGCAAATAACAAACAAATGCCAAGAGAAACAGATTTTTTTTAAAGTTAACATTTGCAGAATAAAGTTTGTCTAAGCTTTAATGTTGGGAGGGTGGCTATTTTAAGCGAATAACTAAATCACACCCAGGAGAGGTGGAAAGAAGGAATAGTCATAGGTGAAAGCTAGTTATTGTCAGATGACCCTACAGGTTAAGGCAGTTGTAAGAGCAGTATATTGGGGAGGTTAATATGACTCTGAAGTAGCACCTTGAGTTCACTGGGAGTTAAATTGCCTTTTTGATCTTGTTAAAAGATAACAGCTTGAACTTATTTTACTTTTTTTCAATTTCTATAAAAACAATATTATTCCTTATTTTCATCTGTGACAAAATGATACATGTAATTCAGCCTGAGGCTAGTTTCCAGAAGGGCACATAGCATTGTGTGTTTCCATGACCTAGAACTTCCCTGTTGTCTTTGTTCTAGCACATGCAAGGCAAGACAGATTACTTTCTAAGTGGCTCTGTTAAGCACACCTACCAAGAGCGTGCACCAATACCTCTTTTCACAAGTATAATTATATTACAGAATGCAGAAAATGAAAACTACTATATTACATTCTGGTCCTAGATTTCATTTAAATATGCTGCATTTTATGGTCTTAGGTTTTAACCTTATAAATTATTAGACATACTGTTTTCATACGAGTGATACTGTTGATTACAGCTTCTATTCTTATGCCTGTAAAGGTAGTACTGTGTGCATGGTACCACCAGAAATTAAAGTTTCTTAATGCTATATTTTTGCCTGCTACAATGAAGTAGTTTCTTAACTGTAGAATCAGTTTCTCTGAACAAGACCCAGTACTTAGATGATTCTGCTTTCACTGTAGTACGGTTCCTAACTATGGAAAATGGCAGTTGTTCGGGGGTGTCAGGTTTTTTCCTCTCTAGTCTTGATGTAAAATGACATAAAGAGCCATAGGACTAAGGACAAAATAGAGCATTTAGGTAATTTATTTACTTATTTATTAACAGGTGTCTTTACATTTAATGATTGACTAAAAGGACAAAAAAGTGTTTTATAAGTACATCTAAGAGGTCGTGTGGATAGGTTTGAAGATACATGTTTTGTACCTCTCATCTTTCTTTATTAAAGCAAAATTAGTCCTTTATTCTTGAATTTTGCCAAGGGTTACTATCTAAACCACAGTAGAAGTACGATATAAAGTAGAAGAGTCAATCAAAAGAAGAACAGGGGAACTGAGCAAGCCTGAAAACCACTGAGAGTCCTTCTGCATATATTTAACTTTGACACTTAGCCCTGGATGTGATGTATTTCTGTGCTTTTGTTCAGCTGTTTCTAATGTCCTGGTGTCAATTAATCAGTGAAGATCTGGAGAAGCCTTAGAGATGGAGGATTGCTTCATCAGCCAGAGCTGTGCTTGTTCCAACAATTGTTTTAGCATGGCATTCTCCTCTTCTTGGCAGATGTTTCTTTGAACCAAGAAGGATCATTCTACTGCTGTTTCCAGGTTTCATCCTCGTGATTACGTTCTCCTCTTTTTGGCAGATGTTTCTTTGAACCAAGAAGGATCATCCTACTGCTGTTTCCAGCTCTTCTCAGCTCTGATGTGGGTTGTTTTGAAGTTTAGATTTTAACAGTGAGTGAGTTACAAATCGACCTACACTTTCACTGAACTGCAAAAATGTATTAACTTTACATTGTTATGAGACAGGCACGAAGGCTGCTATTGGAATTAAAACCTGTAGCATACAATGCTTTTCAGCTTTGAGAATTTTTTAGATTAATTCTGCTTATCTGATAAATGCCTCAGAATGTCAGAGGGAATTATATCTTCATCTAAGCTTGTCTGAAACGCTGAAAAGAATATTGCAATAGATAAATAATGGGAAGGGTCAGCAAGCCATTCAATGTTTTCTCAGAAGTTGAATTCTTAGTTTTAGCAGTTGCTATTCTAGCACACTTGTGCAAATACTGAAAGTTTTTCTGGTTTTTATTTTTTGTTGTTTTTTCCTGAAAAACACATGGTTTTGATTACACTAATCTTTTGGTATGTTATCAAATCCTTTGCTACTTTTGTGGTGATTATTAACAGTAGGCTTTCTTTTGTATGTCAGAGAGAGAACTTTCAAATGTGTGACTTTTTAGGTAGCAGACAATGTTTTTCTGGCTGCCTCATGTTGCTTTGAATTAACTTCACGTTTTTAAATCAAGGACCCGAGGAAGGCTGCCCTTACATAAACTAATCACTGATGAAGCTACCATTGATTAACTGTTGGGCTTTCATTGATTGCAGGGATACAGTTCCACAGGAAGATTTAAAACTTTATTTGTGTAGTATTTCTAAATCATAAAAAAGCATTTTGTGTATTGTGTGCATTATGGCATGATTGCCCCATATAAATTGGGAAAAACGAAGAAATTTTTTTCCCTTGAAAGGCTAAGAACTTCTATATGTTGTATTCCTGACCTGTTAAGATAAATATTTCTTATGCCATGCTCTAAAGAAGAAAAAGGTAGGTTTTTAAGCTTTATAAAGGGAAGTAGTTGATGCTGTTATGATTCCATTCCATAAATAGCTATAAATTCCACTGTAAATAACAGTGAATTAATAACGTCTGAGGATCTCAAAACAGGTCTTCATATACTTATTTAAAACTTGCAAAGAAGACAATGAACCACAGTGAGGTTTGGCCACAGGAGGAGATATTCTGCTGTAAAAATGGAAGAGTAGCCCAGTCGGCTGCCCGGGTTGTGTTTAATACAGCTTCCAGCTGAGTGTTTCTCTCCTCAGTTGTCTGGAAGGCAAATACATGCACAGGGGTATCTGAAGACGTGTCCTTTTTAGGTGAAGTTTTCCTCTCTTCTATAGCTTCTGCCCCTGCTGTCTCCTAGACAGCAGATTCTTTCTGAATCTCTTGCTGTCTATAATTTATTTTGTGGGATACCAGCTTACCTTTTTGAAAAGCTTAGCACTGCAGGACTGCAGTATTGCTCTGTTGAGAAAAACTAGCAGGTGAGCATTATTTTTGCAATTATCTAATCAAGGTTAAGGGGAGGAGCTGGAAACCTGTTTCTTTTCCCCTTTTCTTTCCCTTATACCTTTTGTGTCTGGAGTACAGCTATCTTTATCTACACTTCAGTCCTGGACATTTTTTTTCTTGGTTATTTGATGCAGTTAATTATCTTTCAGCCTCCCAGCTATATCCTTGGCTATTTGTGAACACGTGCTCCAACACAAGGACAAGATTTTTCTTTTCAGAGGAGCAACAAAGGTTGTGTCACTAATACATGCAGGATGCATAAGAGCTAGTAACATACGCCCTTAGGGAATGGGGTCTAGTATCCTATCTTGGACTTGCAAAACTGAAAATTGTTTCTGTTACTTCATTTCTTTTCTTCTTTGCTTTCATTACAAAAATTCTGCTGGCTTTTGAAGGAGGAGATTATTTCTGTCCTTACACTTGTGGGAGTAAGCAGAGCTCTCCAGTATGGAATTAGACATTATGGATATACCGCCTTACTAGTGCATTTTCCTAAGGGAACTCAAATATTTTAAGTTCAGTTCTGTTTTAAACACTGCTCTGTTCTCATCCTGTTCTGCTCTGGCAAGTGAGCCTTAAAGCATAGCTATGCTGACTGCATGAATTCTAACACTTTACTTCTGCAGCTTGCAATGTCCTTTTTCATTATTAGTTGTGCAAGACCTTTCAGGGCTCAGACTGAACTACAAACTGCCCAGAGAACAGCAGCCGAGCCAGGGAGTCATAGCAGCATTCTGAGAAATATGGGATGCTCTTCCCCTTCTCCAAATCCTATTTTTGTCATCTTGTCTTTGTTCTAGTTATATCTTGTCTTTATTGAAGTTCCACCAATGAAGTCTGGTGTACCACCATCTACAAATGCTACAGTAAATTAATACTATTTTTTTTAATCTACTTTGTCTTTCTACTTTTGCTTTTCAGAATGTGGCTTCTTGACAGAGTGTAGTAACAGACAGCCCTGAGCTGAACCCATGTGCGTTCCTGACTGCAGTGGAAAGGATTATTTGGCAATTTGGGAGTGGGGGAAGCACTGCAGAGATACTGCTGAAGTAGTTTCATAATGAGTAGCTTTGATTGGTATTTGATCACGTTTCTGTTATTTGCAGGGATTATATTCCATTATGGATTACTTTATAGTATGGTTCTTGTTTTTCCTATGAGGCAGGGACATATAACCTATGTTGTCAGAAAGCAGTTGAGCTATTTAACAGATGAAAATATTATGTAATTAACTATATTGTGGTATGGATGTCTGAGGTCACTTTTAGGTTATTTGGGGATTTCGGATTATTTTCAGTGGTGATATGGATGGGAACATGCTTTCGGTTAGACTGCTGTCTGTCATTTACCTGGATTCATAACTGGTAACTAAATGGGATGATAGATACCAGAGAACTGTGCAATACAGAGGAGTAAGAAGATGCAGCTACAGTTTTACTTCTAGGAAAAAAGGGAGAGGCTGTGGAGTGAAGTTAGAATGAAATCAATTCAGGTGTTGATTTGTGGAAGCTAAATAAATAATGAGCAGCTCTCAGCTGCATGGATTTTATTATTGAAAGAAGAGATTTAATATTATTGAGTTGACTTAAACCCTTTTATTTCATAATTTATGATAGAACTTTATAGTTAACACTTGTCTGAAGAAGAGAGTGGCAGAGGTTTATGACTTTTAAAAACATTTAAAGCATTTTTGGAAAATAGTGTTGAGCAACTGATTTCAAATAATGAAAATACTAAATAAGACAATAGATTATTCCTGATATCATATTAACGCCTATATTTTGCCATGTAAAGTTGATATGAAACGACAATTTTATTGTAATCTTCTTCACTAAATTTTAGTGCTGTAATTTGTAGAATGGTTATAAACTTGTGACTAGGATAGAAAATAGATGATAGTATTTTTTGCCTGGAAGAAAATTTTAAAATCAAATAGAAGTGAGCCTGTTTATATGCATATAATTATGATCATATTTTACAATCTTTTCTTTATATGAACATACTGGCTTTGGCAGATTGTTAATTTTGCTTTTAGGCGGTGCAGTCCAATTTAAAGAAAATGTTTTTATTGAAGCTGTTAAAATATGAATCTGTTATATGGGGCCAGTGGCTCACTTCTTTTCTTCTCAAAGTAGTTACACTCCAGAGATGAATTATTAAATAGTATGAGACATTTCTAAATAGATTAATAGTTTTATTATTAAAATATATATGGGAGAAAGCTTATAATGGAGATGCTATACCTTGCCATAACTTGCCAGAAGAGAGACATTAATTATCTCATATAAACTGCCTTTGATTTCTTGGATCTAGCAGCTTTGAAATTCAAGTCTGACATAAGCAGTGAATACTGCATTATTTAATTGTTAGATTCATAAAATATGTGGGTGGGTAAAGGAAAAATCGGGCAAAAATTTACAGAGAGGTCACTGTCTTGAACAACTGAATCCTTTGTTTCACTTCGAAGTATGTTTATAGTACAGTTAGCAGTCTGTAACAGCAGAAGTACTGTATGAAAGCATATGAAATTAAGGGGTATTGTATACTTCATATACATGAAAGAAAAGATTTAGGCTTAGAAATGAAACCATTAATGTTGTATTCTGAATCATGAATGTTTAACGAAGTAACCTGCTTGTACGTAACGACTCTGGAATACTTAACATACATTCATATAACTCTATCTACATTGAGTTCTTAAGCATTCTACAGTATTTCTTTGTGAATTCAGTTTCAGAGTGATGCCTATTAAAAATAAATGTTAATGTTTCAGGAAAGAGTAGATGTTTAAAGGTGATTCATGGTTTCTTTCTTTTAAATAACGAGAATTGTGTACTGCAGGACAAGTTCAGGAAGTATGAAAGCACTTTACAAAGGAAAAAGATTGAGTGTGGTGTAAAATATTAAAGCTTTATACTGACAGATCTGTTTTTATTTAAATTTTTATTGAATTTTTTCTTTGAAGTAACAACAAGAGACACATACTGTTGGCAGATAAACGATGCTGTGCTGAATGAGTGGCTACTTAACCCTCGAACTGTCAGACGCCATTATTTTCAATGTCAAGGAGCTGGAAGGTTTTATGCAATGTATTCTGTTCTTCAAATTAAAATGGTCAAATTTCTCTTCTTTTATACATTTCTATGCCACAGTTACACATGATATCTAGACTAGCTCAGCAGGGAATGCTGAATTTGGCTCTAGACCTGCTTACAACATGAAGCCAAATTATGCTTCAGGTTATTGTGAAAGCTCAAGCAGCAGTGCCTGAAGCACTGATGTTGTTCTTTCTTGCTCCATGTTTTAAAGTATACTGATGTCTGAAGCAGATATGCTATTGTCCTAATTAATAAATATAACGATGCAAAAAACTCTGAAGAGCACAGTGTGTAATTCTCTGAAGGCAAGAATTTGCAATATATTAAATTCTACTTCCATAGTTGATATTTACCTGTTAGCATTAACTTCAGGACATGGTAGTGTTTTAAATTAGGGATGGCCATTATGTAGGTCTCTGATTAACTTGCTGTCACAACAGGCTTGGGCTTGGGCATTGTTCTTGCTAGTATTTTCATGTTTGACCAGACCATGTAAGTTCTTAGATACTTGATGGCTAACCTCTGGAAAGCCTGGATGAGCCAGTGGCTTTGAGTGATGATAGTGTGTACTGTCATCATTCCAGTAAAACACCTGTTCTATTTCATTTGACCAAAGTGTTGATCTGTGCTAGTGCTGTACTGTGCTTTTGGGTTCAGATTTAATATTCATTTAGTAAATACAAAAATAATGCATAGGAAAGTGATGACAAAGAGAAGTTGAAACTATGCCTTAGGATCCTGGGATCAAAGGATAACTCAGATTAGAAGGAATCTGAGGAGGGCATCTAATCCAGCCTCCTGCCCTAAGCAGGGTCAGAAGGAAGCTCAGGACTTCGTCCAGTCTGTTTTTATGAACCTTCCACAATCTCTGTAAGCAGCCATTGCTATTGTGTCCTTTGGCAATAAATACCCATGCAATAAATTATTACTTTGATGCATTGAAAATACATTATATCATGATGATGCCATTTTCTATACGTGCAGATTTTTCCTCTACTCATCACACTCCGTTTTTTGTTTCCAATGGTACTTCTTTAGGCACGACACCTCACTTTCTGGTCTGCAACATATAACCTTAAGCAGGAGAAACATTTATTTACTTTCATACACTAAAAGGGATCTTTTTATATATAATTGTTATATAATTGAGGTAAACCCAAGAATTTTTAGAGTCTTGACACTTTCAAATATCAGGCAGGAAAATGTGAATTATCCATGTATTGGTCATCTCACACATCTTTGTAATCTTTGAATGCTGCTCAGGAACTTGCATCAATTCTTGGAGGCCTGATAGGACTTTAGAAAAAAAAAAAAAAAAAAGCGTGTGTTTAGGTATCTAGACTTTAGTTTTTAGTGTTGAGCCAACCTTGGTGATCACTTCTGAGATCATAGTATTGTGCATACACAGAAAATGTGTTGGTGGTGTTATGTCTGCTTTCAGTATTCTTACTTTGCATATCTATAAAAGCAGCTTTGCAGAAAGGGATCTGGGGGTTCTAGTACACGACAGGTTGAAAATGAGCCAACAGGATACCTTTCTAGTAAAAAAGGTCCAGCTTGTACAGCAAATTCTTGGTGTATTAGCAAGACTGAAGCCAGCAGGTTGAGGTAAGCCATTTTTTAGTACTTGAGGCCTCCACTAAAGAAGAGATCCTCTTGCTGCCTACAGCTGCCTAGTAGGAGAGTGGAGAGAAGAAACCAGGCTCTTCTTGGAGATGGCAGAAGAGAATGACAGGCAATGCACACAAAGTGCAACACAGGAAATTCCAAATAGGTGTAAGAGAAGCTGTTTTCACCAGGAGGCAGGACGCTTGGAACAGGTCCCCAAGCCACTGTAGAGTCTGCCTTCCTAGAGAATTTGAGGGCTTAACTGGACTTAGCCTCGGCAACATGCTTTAGGTGGCCCTGCTCTGAGATAAGGTTGGACTACAGACTTCCACAGGGCCCTTCCACGCTAGGTTAATTTAGGATTTTATATACACATATATGTTTTAAATTAGGGGTTTTTTTTGTAATTGTTACTAAGTGTTGGTAAACTAGAATTAAAAAGAACCTTAAGCTTTCTGTCTGGAAATTTCTTAGGCACTTTGTTAAAGAGTAAGGAGGCAATAAGGAAATAATTTTTAAGATCTTCTTGAGTGTGATTCATCGAAATAAATGTAAAGTACCTGTATTGAAAAGTTTTTGCATCTCAGGTAGTCATCAAAACCTCTCTTTATACTGAGTTGGGACCTGTCAGTACAGTCTGTGGAGTTGCGTATGGTTTTTGAATTAATCGTGCTTCAAATTCCATTGGTCTTACTGCTTACATCTGCACTGACTGCTTTTGATACAAAAGCCATGCATTCTGTGAGCTTTGCTATAGTAGTTTTTACAGGAGGTAAATTGTAAGCTCCTTTGTCAAAGAGTGTGATCTGTTACTGTGAGTAAGTGGGAGAAGGCTTCCTTATGTTGCTTGGTACTTTGCAGGCCCATGAGGATTTTGCTTGGAATAAGAATATTGGATGAGATATATGAATCTGACATGTTACAATGACTTTTAATTCATTGGTGATAGAATATGGAGAGAGGCCACATCGGCAGTGCTCATTGCCATATATGCTCTGGTCCCTGTGATACTATGGCTGCATCCATCAATTTCATTCAAACTTTATGAAAACGCAGATTTATTTTTTTTTCCATTGTAAGATGGAATGTATATGACCACATACTTGAAAATTCATTGCAAAGAGTCTGCTGGGTTGGATCGAAGAGATATGAGAGAGGACATTGATATTCTTTTAGTATTAATAAATATTTCAGTATTACTATTCAAGTGTATATCATGGCAATATTCATGAGGATTACTCATATTAAAGTAACTTCATATATTTTCGGATGACAGATGTAACTATTCATTGTAGTAATAATTCTCTGTCCCTCATCTCCTTTTCATTTGTAGTAGGCAGGTCTTCCCCTGTTGTAAAAGATAGGGTGGGCTCAAGAACAAACACAGTGCTTCTACCCTGAAGTTCTACAATCTCTTCTAATTTATCCTTAAAATTATCAAAAGCTCTGCATAAATTCTTGTCAGAAATTCTAACAAGTGTTCTCTTCATTTGCTCACATACTTCATTTACCTCCCAAGAAGAAAACTCATAACATCAGTGGGATGATGAGAGACAGTGAATTTTTAGCTCTGCTAAGACCTTGAGGAGTCAAGACGGAGCCATGGAAACAGGCATTTGAAGTGGTCTTTGTCAGCTTCATCATCTGCTTTGCTTCCAGCGACACAGAGTAGTAGTGGCTGAGTTCCTTGAGAGCAAACTCATTGGAATCAGTGGATCATCTTTAACCTGTGAATTATTTTATAGTGAAATGTCCTCAGTTAACAGGTGTAATGAGTTGGCCCAGAGCACCAGTGTGTGTGTGGTATGGAACTTGGTAGACAAGGCCCACAAAGAAGTTTTGAAGCTGGTGAGGAGAGGCTCCTGCACCAAGCTAGTCCCTTCCCATTTTCCATACATGGCTTGCTTTTTTAAATATACTAATAAAACTAGTGGAAAAAAAAAAAAAGAAGTATTATAGTTATGAGAAGTGGTTTCTTCAGCTGTTTTACTCTGTAGCATGGGGACAGGATTTTGTTCACTATGTTTTCAAAAGATGGATCTGATTTACTCTGTAAAGTAGTGAAATACTCCGCAAATACTGCAGACGCAGTTGTGTTAGTTGTGTGTTGTGCCTGAACAGCAGGAAAGGAGAAAACAGGTGCTAAACAGCAATGATTAGCATATATATACCAACTGATGAGGTGTTAAACATAATCTCATGCAGAGGTGTCAAAACCCTGGCCAAAGAATCTGTTATGACATGTTATGTAAATAATACAGATGATATAAATCACAATGGAATGTAAAGGGTTTCAAATACCAAATGAATTGATCAAAATCACTATGCTTTGTTTACCAGGATATGTGTTTTCATGAGTTTTGCAGTGTTCACATTTGGAATCTGTGCATTTCTCAACATGGTTAAGAGTCAAATAATTTCACAATGGTTTCAAAACAAACGAATGCTTCATCATGTACTACTGCAGTGCAGCCTTAAAATTCAATCTTGTAGTTTCTTTTGTCACTTGCATGATTTAATGGTTGACTTTTTTTTTTCTTTAAGCATTGCTTGCAGTGAAAGCTGGAACGCAAGATTTAGTGATCTCAGTTTAAATTGTTGTCATGGTCGGCTGCTTTTCCTACACTGCAATGATCAGGTTCTATTAGAGACTGCTCTTCTCTTTCATTTTTATGCCATGTATTCTTTATAATCATTTAATGAATGCACTTAAGAGTAATACATGTGAATCTAATAGTCATGCATCTTTCATGAATTTTTCCTTTAACTTTTGCTCTCCATTTCATGCCCCAGGCATGGCTTCAACTTTTTTCCTTTCTATTGTCAATATAACATTTATTGTCTCAATTTTCATTTTGTTGTCTTCATGATAACTGAAGGATTCAGTCCACAACAAAAGAGCTTGCTACATTCAGCTTGTATTCAACAATTTACTCGTAGGTAATATCCAAGCCTTTTTTTAATTATAATAGAGAAAAAAATTTCCATTATTAAAATAAGATATTGCTTTCATTTTCTGCATGTCTTCCTTTCCTGTATTATTTTTCTAGTTTTATGAAAAGTGGTAGTGTTAGAAACTGCCATATTGTCTAGAAGATATCCCTGGGCCTTACTAGGAGAGCTATTCTCACAGTGAGACAGTATTTGGTATTCTATTAAACCATTCCTTTTCCCAACCCTCATCTGGCAGTATCTCCTTGGACAAAAGGCATTCTCCTCTAATCATCCATTTTTTCACCATTGTTATAAACATTTGTAGACACAAACTTTTGGAATTAAGATTTCTCACTTGAAAAAATAATCAGACGTCTAAATCTGAGGCTCAGTCTCTAGAATTATCTTATCCCATTTGATCTTGTGTGGTATTGCTTGTACCCAAATAAAACTTTCAGGTAGGCTCTGATGCACTTGATAATCTCAGTGTTTTCTCGTACCACGGTTTGGCAGTTGACTTCACAGCATTTTGAAGATGTGACCAAAGTGGTATAACAGCAGGTAAGATGAAAAATGGAAGACTCCATGTGAATGCTGTGGGATACTAGCCAACATAAACTACTTCAGTTCATCTTTTAATTGAATACATTATCAATCATGTTGTAAGATGTACTCTAATCATATGATAAAATATTACAGGTTTTACTGTAGTAAATTAGACTATAATAAAGCTTAAAAGTAGGAACGGCATGCTGGTTAACATAGTTGCTTTCCACCCATAATGGAAAGCCCATAGTCTTGAATGTATTTTATGTATTGTGATCAACACATTGTAAAGAGACTGACTTTGGTGGGTGCTGACCATGTTCACATCTCACTGGTTTTTATCACTGTACCAATGACTGAGGCAATGGCACTTCCATTATTTTTCAGTGACTGATTATTCCTAGTTGGCAACAGTTCAAGAAGCTTTTAAGCATACACTTATCTTTTTCCATTTGGGTTAGTTCAACCATAGCAAGAAAGCATTTAAGGACACACTCAGATGTAGTCCTTCATATCTTGCCAGTCAAGTCTTGAGAATCACAGCCAGCCATCTTAACCTACCCGGGAATTGCAAACTTTTTGTGGAGTTACACTGAGTTATGAAGCTCATATCTTAGAACAACGTGTATGTGTTTGGAGAGAGAATTTGAACTAGTATGTCTCTAGACATCTTAATTTTTTAAAATTTTATATTAATTTTTTTTTTAAGATTTTACATTTAACAAATGAGCCATTTGGTAACATAAGATTACCACTTTCCTGGCTGATTCACCAGGTGCTAACTGAGTATTTCAGAATGGAAAGTGTATTAGGTTACAATCTTCTGCTTAATATAGATCCATTCTTATAAAATTGCTTCAGGAAAATACTTTCATGAAGATTCAAAACTCATTGCCAGCTTCCAATTAATTAGATTTCTGAAAATATGGTGAGGTGAGCAAATCGTGCTGCAGTGTATTGTACAGAGGTTGGGTGATTTAACTGTTATGTCTTGCATGAAAAAGAAAACGGAAAAAGAAGAGGGAAAGTTACATGCTACTTTTCTACAATAACTTATTACCTTTATTTTAATATAAATTAGTTGATTCTGTCAGTCCCTGCAGCACTGTAAAGGTTGGAATTTAACAAAAAAATTAGTATTTTTGTTCTGCACTAAGTCCCTTTTTTTTTTTTTTTTGGTGTTGATAATAAATAATCTAGATACAGATCAGGGTTAGCACATTTCCAACATGGTATTGAACCTTTATTCCTGCTATGAGATAGGGCTAGGTTTTTGGAAAGGGAAACATGCACCCGATGGTATTCATTAATGTCCACTCGGATAACAGCAGAAGCACTGATTGCCACTAGGCCTTGAGACATGAAATAATAAATCTCCCTTGTTCCAGTGTAATTAATGTTAATGTTAAGTGAGGTCTTAGTTAATATTTCAGATAAGATTTAGAATATGGCTGAAAGAGTTGATAAATTTTCTATTCGTTTCTGCATGAAATCTTGACTGGTAGCCGGCTGCAAAAATGACAGGGAAGTAAAGCTTTGTGGCACCTTACAAAGGGTGTTGCAGAGGATTAAATAAAGGTAATTACCCTCCACTGTGCTGTTGGTGTTTGGGGAGTCTTTCCTGTGTAGTGAGAAGGAGCCTGTAGCTGTGAAGCCCTTAATCCCACTCATAAGGGAATCTATCAGTAAGAGTTTCTGTAGCACAGCTTCTTCACTGTATTGGTGCAAGTTTTAATATCTAATTTTTCCAATAATAGGTCATTTTGTTCCCACACATGTTAACCACAAAGTTCATTTTCTCTTTTTTGATTGTGTGAGAGACGCAAGGCAAACTTCCCAACAAATGTAACTGACTAATGTTTAAAATCTGGTGTGAGGGAGTTGAATTTTCATAGCTTAATTAGTGTCAGCAGGTTGCCAATTAATTAATGAAATTCTTTTGTGCTATCTCCAGCTGTATTTAATTAGACTGGTCTTAGACGAGAGAAGGCTTTTGTCTAAATGTAGCTAGGTGATGAAGTTTATTTCAAAAATTGTGCTTTGCACCTTGTTAAAGGCTGTTTTTTCTTTCAAATTCTGAATTCTTAGCATTCTGCAAATGAGTACAGTGTGTTCTGTCAGCAAATAAGTAGTTAGCGAGGTTATTAGCTTTCTGATACAACATGGAAGCATCTCTGGATTACACTGTTTCAGATGAAACATTTAAGGTTCATCAGGCAAAAAATCCAATATGATTAATTAAAAAAATATTTGTTAAGATCCAAGTTAGATGCTGGTATAATGCAACCTAATGATATGGTATTTTAGAAGAAGACTGTATTAAATTGCATTGGGGAAGACCAGATCTTCATTTGTTTTGTTAATTTAAAAGACTTAAAAATGAGTAATCTAAAAGTAATGAGCTATGAGTTAAAGCCAAGATTTGTCAGAAACATCTGAATATTAATGTTGTTGAATAACAGAACTTTTATTTTATGATAAACTGTATTTCTGATATCTCCTCCTTGTTCATAGTTGGCTTACCAGTTACTCCCAGCACACCCGAATTAAAAATAGTGATTTCTCTCAACTTTGTATAAAACAGAAAATGTATTTTAAAAAATAGAAGGTAATAAAATGAAGAAACTTTTAAATTTTGGTAATAAAAGTAGCAATTCTTAGATGATCAGAGTCATCTTTCTTTTCCTCACTTTCTAACTCATTAACAAATACAAGTACCGTTATCTCCATTTTAGTCTTTCCTTCTCCTTAAGCATCTTTTATGGTTATTCTAAAGGGCCAACCCTGGATATTAACAACAAATATGGAAGATTTCAGCATGTCAGTGGAAAAAGATGTTGATCGTTAGCGAAAGGCAACACGTCATTGTGTCAAAATTTAGTACTTGAGAGCCATTTTCAAGCACATTTTTATTGAAAAAGTTATAAAATAGTTGTGAATAAAAGTACAGCTCTGTATTTGTAACTTTAATTATTTCCTTTCCTGGACCTAACTGTGCATCACCACCTTCTAAACTGTGAACTAGGAATGGGCATATTTATCCAGTTGACTGCCTTCAGAAGCAAAACTGAGCTTTTAATTTGAGAATCACGATGTAGTTTCAGACCAGGATTCAGAAGTTGTGTGTAGGTTGTCTGGACGCAGGTCTGCCTCTGTGTGGTTTATATGTGTGTGGAGAAAGATCAAAATTCTGTTTTCATGAAAACAGAATGGCTCTAAATGGTTTTGCTAAATTGTTTAATTTCTATTTAGGAAAAAATGGCATTCCATTGTAGAATATGCCTTCACCTATTTATTTGTCAATCTCTTCAGGATTATGCCAAATCATCATTGTTTAACAAGTATATGCACAGGTCAGAGCAGCTATTTACTTTCTGTGCATTTTGTGATAATCATGTCATTTAATCGTAGAATTCCTTGGGCATCTCCATCCAGGTGCACTCAAATTACAGTCAGTGCAAATTATATACTTGCCTTGGCAAAGCCTCCTTCCCTCTGTACCAGCGTAATAGCTCCAGCTAACCAGAAAATTCACGCTACTGATTTCTTAAATTAAACAATACAAGCATTTAAGATATTATTTATATCTCTTAGCAGGGAAGAGTACTGGGAGGAATACCCTGCATGACTGAATCCAGTTTCCTGCTAGTGCAGCCAGGCATAGGAAAAGGATTGTAAAATAAATTGATCAACCTACATCTCAAAAGCAGTTAGGATCTTTGTTGACTCTGCTGCTTGAGAATGCTAGAATGCTGCTCCAGAACACTGCAGCCCAAGGAGCTTTAATTTCATTTCAATTTATTCATATACCCATTCACCTTCATTTGTCTTACTGCATTCACCAGGGTCATTCCAGTTCTTTATAATAGCCCACCTACCTCCTTTATACCTATAAACTTCATTTTTAAGCCCCTTTAATATCTCTGTCTAGTTATTTCCTTCTGTGTTGAAAAATGTGACAAAACAACGTGCATCATGACCAATACTGAAGGGTAGGTTTTAATTCTTCTTATTGTAAACTAACACAATTGCTGTCAGCTACCTCTCTAGGACATAAATAGCCTAAAAGCTATGGTTTCCCATTAGATAATAAAATAATTGGTTTTGAACTTTATTCCAGAGCCACAGGTATATAAGGGAAGAAAACTGTTCAGGTAGTGTTCATCACTATTTATACAACATTTGCAATTCTTACATTACGTTATGATCACGGGTAAACTGATCCATCTCTGCTGACCACAACTGAATTGCTTTTGCTTAGTGCAGTAGTTGATTTGGCTTTTCTGCTGCAAAGGTGTTTCAATGGAGCGGTGCGCTATAATGTACCCACTAAATCTGTTCTTTATAGTTCAGTGGGGAGGTAGTTGACTATTTTATTGTGGGAAAGACTTATACTTAAAGGGGCAGTGATAGCTTTTAGGCCTAACATTGAAGTTGACTTAGTAAAATCCACCTCTTGACATTTATTTGTTTTACATTACAACTTTAAAGAAAGTGAAAGAAATAAAGGCTTTTTAATATATATCTAGATAGACATGTAGAGAGAAAGAGGGAGGTGACTAATCTAGGTACGCATTTTGTTTTAAGATCGCGTCAGTCTGAAAAGCTTTATAGCTTTGTAGAAACCTTGTTGTTGTTTTTTCAGAAATGTTTAGTGCATAATTACTCAGTGTTATCTGTGCCTGATTCTGCCTTTATTATAGCGACTGTGAGGTTATGCTAAAGCAGGATTGCCTAGAGCACATTACTCAGGACTGCATCCAGGCAGGTCTTGAAGGACTCCAGAGAAGGGGACTTCACAAAGTCCCTGGACAGCCTGTCCCAGTGCTCTGTCACCCTCACCGGAAGGAAGTTTCTCCTCATATTCAAATGGAACTCCCTGTGTTCCAGCTTGTGCCGTTGCCCCTTGTCCTGTCATTGGGAACCACTGAAAAAAGCCCATCTCAATCTTCCTTCATCCCACCCTTAGATACTTGTAAGCATTAATAAGGTCTCCCCTCAGCCTTCTCTTCTCCAGGCTAAAGAGTCTCAGCTCTCTCATCCTTTCCTCATAAGGGAGATGCTCCAATCATCTTTGTTGCCCTACGCTGGACTCTCTCCAGTAGTTCCCTGTCTCTCTTGAACTGGGGAGCCCAGAACTGGATGTAGTATTCCAGTTGTAGCCTCACCAGTGCAGAGTAGAGGGGGAGACTGACCTCCCTTGACCTACTGGCCACACTCTTCCCTATTTAGCCCAGGATTCCTTCCGCCCTCTTGGTGACAAGGGCACACTTCTGGCTCATGGATAGTTTACTATCTACCAGGACCCCCAGATCCTTCTCCTCAGAAGTGCTTTCCAGCAGGTCTACTCCTAACCTATGTTGGTGCCTGGCATTCTTCCTCCTCAGGTGCAGGACCGTACATGTTGAATCTCATTAGGTTCCTCTCTGCCCAGTTCTCCAGCCTGTCCAGGTCATGCTGGATGGTAGCACAGCCCTCTGGAGTGTCAGCCACCCCTCCTGGTTTGGTATCATTAGGGAACTTGCTGAGGATACACTCTGTCCCCCCATCCACGTCATTGATGAATATGTTGAATAAGACTGGACTGAGTATTGACCCTTGGGGACACCACTGGTTACAGGCCTCCAACTTGACCCCGCTCCATTAATTACAACCCTCTGAGTCCTGTCACACAGCCAGTTCTCAATCCCCCTCATCTAGCCCACACTTCCTCAGTTTCCTAATGAGGATGTTATGGGAGACAATGTCAGAAGTCTTGCTGAAGTCAAGGTAGATGACATCTGCTGCTCTCTTCTCATCCAGCCATCCAGTTCTAACGTAATAGAAGGCTATCAGATTGGGCAAGCATGATTTACCCTTGGTAAATCTGTGTTTACCACTTCCAATAATTTCCTGTTCTTCAACATGTTTGGAGATGACATCCAGAACAAGTTGCTCCATTATCTTTCCAGGGACAGAGGTGAGACTAACCAGTCTGCAGTTCCCTGAGTCTTCCTTCTTGCGCTTTTTGTAGACTAGAGTGATATTTGCCTTCCTCCAGTCCTCAGGCACCTCTTCTGCTCTCTGTGACCTTTCAAAGATGATGGAGAGTGTCCCCGCAATAACATCTGCCAGTTGTCTCAGCACTTGCAAGTGCATCCCAACCAGGCCCATGGACTTATGGATGTCCAGATAGAATGTCTTTCTGGATGATCAGTGCTCTCTTCAGCTATTTGCATGTTTTACTTTGATATTCCTACCTAGAGTGCATAGTGGTCTGAGATTGAACTTTTATTCATAATAACCAACTAGCTGAAGTCATACAGCTCACAAAAGCTAAAAAGCATAGGGATTCACTTAGAGTTATGGATCAGGAGGAAGCCAGATCTTTGTTTTTAATTGTGATATGTACACCACATGTTCTCTTTTTTCTCTGCAATCCTGTTTGCTGGTTTAGGCAGTGTACATAGTACATGCTTGTAAACAGAGAGTCCAGTTACTTTCACAGTCACCACACTGGGTCTATAACAGATGGCTCAATATCAACTATCTAAAGCACAATTCCATCTCTGAATTGAATATAAGTATTGTGTTTTAAATTCCTACGAGATTGAGCATGTTAATTCAGATTTTTATTCTCAATATAAGCTTTACTTCTTTTGCATGGTCATAATTGAGGTACTAGGGTTCATTATCATATCACACAATGTGTTTCTAAACTTTGGTGTTTTGTCTTTGTCAATAGCATTAAATGGCAACATATACTAACATAAAGTCAAAGATGTCATCATCTGTGTTCTTTAAGAGATTTTATGGAATTTTGTCAGACAAACGAAGTAAAACCCAAAATGAAAAAATAGCAGTAGGATTGAAGCTGTGTTTAATATGTTATAATGCAAATTCAAGGATTTGCATTTTAAAAATACAATAAAAATCTTCCATAACTGCTAGAAAATTCTCAGAAGTTAGATTCAACTGAAATTTTATGTACAAGTTCTATTAACTGTTACAGGTGGTGGATTTTCAAACTAAAAAAGGAAGCAAATGGTCCTGGCCTCTGTAGCCTTCATAAATATTGGTGACAATCGTGATAAATCAGATTCCTTTGTGGTAAACTGTTTGTTGTTTGCTCTGCATGTTCTAGATACTGTCTGTGTAAGACTACAATATACAAAATTCCCAAGTGCTGCCAAATAACTTCCTCTGATTTTGATTTCTTCCTCTGATTACTTTATTTGTGAGTGGTTTTCTTCCTCCAAAAATATAAAATCCCCTTTCCAAATGTCACACAAACCAGACTGCTCTGTTTTCCAGGTCCAGACCTGTCACATTTCTATTTTTATCTTGCTGATGAGATTCTACCTGTCAGAGCTTGCACATATACTTAACCAAATGAGAAATAAACTATGTAGAAAGACTGCCTATTGTTTCTTCAGTCATAATCGTGACAATCACACCTTTAATCTGACTAGGCGACCCACGCAAGACAGATTTTACATTAGCATTAAGGACCTGAACTGTTTAAAACTACAGGAGGTTTCAGTTCTATCACCTACACTGGAATGATATGAAAAAAATAACAGTAAAAGTGCTGTACCCTATTTCTAAAGTGCTGTTTGGCTTACAATGCTGTCCTAACTAGTGGGAGTCAAGCTGTTGAGATGTGCCATTTCCCTCATTTTATTAGCTCAGCTGAGTTACCAGTTCTCAGTCTACAGTTACCCTCTGGAGGAGAAGTGAGGGTGATATTTCTGTGATCCCCTACAGGCAGGAAGAACTGAACAAGAACAGTGCTTTTGTCTGCTCTCCTAGACTTGTTTCTGGTCAGGATGTTGTCCAACATCTTTCAGTTTCTCATGGTCACCTTGCTTCTCTGCGTTCTTCAGCACCCTACAGGTTTCCTCTGAGATTTTTCATGCACTTTATACATCCTTTCTTAGACGTACCTCCACTGCACCCACCCCCTGTGTTACTTGGATCAGCTCATCAGCATTACTGTGGCTCCTCTGGCATGTGAGGTTTTTTAATCATGCGTTTTCATGTGCAGGTGTTTGGTGTGATAGTTCTGTTCTTTCAGTGGCATGGGAATGGAGACACATAACTTCTGGTAGTGGCTTTATCAAGGTTTGATCAGTAATAATATTGTAAAGTGGACGAATTGCTTCTGAGCCAAGGTGCTGCAGGCCAATCTGTCTGGAAAAAGGGAATATGAATTGAGGTAATAAATAGGATGACACTCAATCTAACCATAAGTTTTATGATTTTTATGCAGATGAGCAATAACCTGTGTTTCATGAGTCACTGATTTCTCAGTTCTGAAGACCTCCTCATGTGACTTAATTATATATATATATGCCCCTGAATCTTGTAAAGAAGACATAGAAAGGCTTGTGTGATGTATGTAACTTGGGATCATCTGAGGCGACACAGATATGGTTTTGTGTGCAGACTCTACCTTGCAGTGCTGGAGTAGAGGAGTGAAAAATTCAGGGGCTGCACCATTGTGAGCATTTGCTTTTGGTTTCCTTAATAAGCCCTTTTGACTTACAAGACATGTTGCAAAGGTCATTGAAAGAAAACAGTGGTCCTTATTTGTGGGTGCTAAGTAGCTTTCTGTCTGTGTATTGAAGTTTCCTTTACTGTCAGATTTTTAATTTTAAATTTTATAGCATGCATATTTGGTCCTAGGAATTGCAGTCAGTTCACTTCAACAAAAAATCTCAGTAAAATAACTTTGCTTTTTCCCAGATCACAGCTTTTTGAATTGATACTTTAACATGGAAATTTAGCATTTAGGATGTGTTATTACTGCTCTAGAGAAGCTTCTCAAAAACTACTTTCACTTTAAAACTGCCTTAGTGCTTTACACTACGCAGAGTAAGGCAAATCTAACTTTGCACTATTGAACAGCGGGACAAAAGCTGCCTGCTAATTGACCAAAGAAATGATTGGGAGAAAAATGCAGTAGTTGAGTTTAGAGAAACTTGTACTTTTTTCTCTAATGAGAAGTTTTAACTGCCAATTGATCAATCATTCAGCATTGCAGTAAATGGTCAATGAAATATATAATGATGCAAGACTGCACTTGATCAAGACTGAATCTTGCAGCAATCAGGAATGCTTAAGGACAGCAAAATAAATACAGAGCAAATTTCTCTCTGTGCTTACTTTTCAAAAAAAGCCAAAAGAGCAATAACACAAACATTCAGGCAACTAATTGATGGTATTCTTTATTGTGTGTGGTGACACACTTTCTCGTGCATTTCCATTTTCTGCTTTTGTCTTTTGTTTTGTTTGTTTAATGCTACAGGACTTTTTACTGTTTGATTTCAGTCAGATCTGACTGCTAGAGGATGCTTGCATTTTTAAGGTCTTGAGCTCACAAATCCTTATGTACTTGCTTAATTTTACACATGTGAGCTCAAGGTAGCTATCCAAATGGATGAAATTGAAAATAGTGGGATATGTTGCAGTATTCTGTGCTACATTAACACTTAGGTAGGCTAAGACTCAATGCAGGGGAGATTTTCTTTTTTTATAAATTTCAAAATAGAAAAAATTTGGCTTTCAGAAGCGAATCTGAGATTCTGATCAAGAAAAAGTCAGAATCCATCTCTGTCTTGCTTGCTCTCTTGCTCACCAAAAACATATCCAACAGTCCTGTGACCAATAATGTTTGCTAGTGTGAATGAAAAATACTGGTAAAACAAACAACTCACTTTCTTCTTTTCTTTATGCAGTGTGGAGTGTACCATTAAAGACAGCTGTCAGTGTGAATGGGTTAACATTTACCTAATTTATAATGTGTGAAAATAGACACCTACTGGCAGAACCTGAATGGAAAGAGAACAGTCTCAAAAGAGCACAGTTCACATAACGTTTACTTCTCTTCCCTGACTCGGGTCCTCTGGCACTGAATACACTGTTTGGAGGGTTGTTAAATATTTGACTTTTATGCTGTGACCTCCTCTTTCAAGTGTGAAGGGAAATAGAAAGGCTCAGTTTGACATCTCTCAAGAGATCAGGTGGAGTAATGGGAAGCACTTACTTTTTTTGATCCCCAAGTTAAAGAAGAAACTTTTTTTTTCCTAATAACTTGCAGTGAATGAAATTGCTATTCTTCACAATGTGACCTAATGATCCTGGAAGGCTAAGAGAAAGTCATAGCATACATATAAAAGCAGCTTTTGACAGGACACAGGGGAGTGACTCTGCATCTTCCATTGAGAGTTTTCATCTTCAGAAATGCTCAGGTTTCTGGGTACTGTCTACTTAGTTCTGAGCAAACTTTCCATTGGGCTTGGAAGGATAAGTGAATACCTGGGTCTCTCTAGTCTCATTTAAGTGTACTGTAGATGAACAGCGCAACTTTCTATTGCAGCAGGTGCAAATTGAATATTCAAGTAGTCTGCAAAAGGTACAGGAGAGTTTGCAATGGCAGTATTAAACAAACTAATTATGATAGCATTAACAACTCTCTTCTGCATGTATAGCTTTAAATTTAATTTTTGTACCAAACAGAACTGTCTCTGGGCTTTGTAAAGAGTAGTAGTTCCGTTACTGATTAAGGCTGAACTTGATTAACATTAATTATTGGTTAAAGTTCCCCCTATCTTCTTATAGCATCAAAGAGAGATTTATTCATGAAGTCTGAGAGGTCCTAGGATTGTACTTATTATACATATATACATATATATACATATATAATATACGTATATTCCCTTTGACTACAGCTGAGGTGGAGCATTAACAAGATATCTTTATGCACATGGAAATTGAGTCCATCTCCTAAAGATTTTACAAATATTTTTACAAATGTTTTACAAACACTTTAAATAATTCTTGAAATATCTATCTTTATCGAAGTGTAAGTTTGTGTTGGAGGGGTTTGTTTTGAAATATTTTAGGGGTGAGAGAGGAGCAAAATGAAGCAATGTGGACATTCTATTAGGACACTAACCTGAGATACGGAAGAGACAGTTTGTTCTTGATTATATGTCTGGAATAGAAAATTCTGCAGCGTTCCAGGAGTCTTGTGACTCTGTTAGTAATTTGCCTTAAGAATATTCTCTCTTGTTTTTTTTAACACCTTCCTCCAAAGATAAAATGCTTTGTCTTTGACAAATCATTGTATTGTAGCAAAAAAAAATTTTAAAATTTTGTATGAATAAAAGTGAGGAAAATACTGTAACATTGATCTTCAGGACCTTCCAGAATCAAAATGGTTGTTGCATTGGGTTGTTAATTAATGGAAGTCTTTTGCAGAATTCTGTCTTCAAATGAATTGTCATCACCTGTAATTTTTCAGGGGAAGTGAAACAGCAATTTAAGACCTTTTCAGGTTAATTGATCTGCTTATTTATCAACTATCCCATGTGTTCCATAATTATTCAAATGATGTCTTCTGAATTAAATGAAGAGCAATAGTTCTGTTGAACAAAGAATGGTGCAACAGTGAGGTAAAGAGTCTGGCTGTGCACGAGAGCAGCTTCAGGCACGCAGCTCCAGATGAGTTACAAACCCAAACAAGAGGGTGTGGATAATGTTAAGACAGTAGTTCAGGGAGAAAGAAATGATCCTTTTCGTGCTGTGTCCTGCTGGCTTTACTGGTTAGGCAATTTTGGACTGGTATGCATGACTTTGTACAATTGGTATAGGGAACTCATTACCTGAATTGCTCAAGTTTTAAAAGATGAATGTTCCCCCTAAATGGGGACAAACCTACAACCAGGAATTTTTGGCTGTTTTCCAAGTGTGTTAATTTTCTGCCCTTCAGATAGAGGAAAAAACGCTTTGTAATTTTTAGTTTTGGTTGGTTGGTTTTGCTTTTGAAAAGCCACAGGGATACGAGAGAGTTATATGTAAAGCAGGACGGTTATCATTTTTGTAAGTATCAAAATAATGAAATACTTCTTTGGGAACAAGTGTGCCAGCACTGGTAAAGCATTATGTACTTGTTAACACCATGGAAGGTCACCATACTCTTGTTACTGCTGAGTTGTGGTATTATTTTAATTGGGCTTTGCCCACTGATCTGCATGCTCAATTTGCAAAAGATGCCAGAGAACATGTGGCTTTGACATGAAAACAAACTCCCTACACAGCATAATTAAAGCTGGGGTTAATCCCACTGTAGACAAAGAATTTTGTAACAGCTCATGGACAAACACAGTTGGACACCTGACACTGAATATTTGCAATCAATAATTCTTATGCTTAAAGTACACAGAGAAAAATTCAAAGTGTAGGCGTGTGTGATTTGGTCATTCGGTACAGAGCTGAGGTGTTCAGAAGGTGAATTATTTGTGCACTGTATTTTATTCTATTTTTTTTTGCCTGTCCCATATAAAGTGGTTTATGTGCAGAACTGACATACAAAAAGAAAAAAAGTTTGCCTTTACTTTGGATTCATCATTTGGAAATTGAATACCAACCCCACCTTCACTTCTCCATATCCTTCCTGCCTGTGTCTTTCCTTGCTCTGGTGCACAGTGAAATTTCTGTCTTGTGCTCCCATTCTTTTTGGGTTTGGATCATGTTAAGATTTTCAGAAGTAGATATTAAGCAGGTGTGTCCTAGAGCTTGTAGGGACATTTCAGGTGGATAGTTTGTTTATGAATCTGATGTTTGTTAACATTGAGGGCAAGATCTTTTTTTTTAACAGAATAGATTGGTTTTGGTTATTCTTTTTTCCTTAATTCTCTTGCAAGTTGGCAATAAAGAATAATGTTTTACTTCCCAACCTTTATGACTTAATCTTCCATGTCAGCATTACAGAATTAGCCATGTTACTCCTACCTGCTAAGTTGAGTCATTTTCTAATTTATTTTCAGGCAGAGCTGGAGAGCTGGGCAGAGAGAAATTCAATGAAATTTAACAAGGGCAAATGTAGAGTCCTGCATCTGGGCAAGAACAACTGCAGGTACCAGTACAAGTTGGGAACTGTACTGTTGGAGAGCAGTGTAGGGGAAAGGGACATGGGAGTCCTGGTAGACAGCAGGATGACCATGAGCCAGCACTGTGCCCTTGTGGCCAGGAAGGCTGATGGCATCCTGGGGTGTATTAGAAGGGCTGTGGTCAGTAGGTCAAGAGAGGTTCTCCTTCCCCTCTGCTCTGCCCTGGTGAGACCCCATCTGGAATATTGTGTCCAGTTCTGGGCACCTCAGTTCCAGAGGGACAGGGAACTGCTGCAGAGAGTCCAGCATAGAGCCACAAAGATGATTAAGGGAGTGGAGCATCTCCCATATAAGGCTGAGGGAGCTGGGTCTCTTCAGCTTGGAGAAGAGGAGACTGAGGAATGACCTCATGAATGTTTATAAATACGTAAAGGGTGAGTGTCAGGAGGGTGGAGCCAGGCTCTTCTCAGTGACAGGCAAAGATAGGACAAGGGGCAATGGGTACAAGTTGGAACACAAGAGGATCCACTTAAATATGAGGAAAAACTTTTTCACAGTGAGGGTAACAGAACACTGGAACAGGCTGCCCAGAGAGGTTGTGGAGTCTCCTTCTCTGGAGACATTCAAAACTCGTCTGGACACTTTCCTGTGTGACCTGTTCTAGGTGTTCCTGCTCTGGCGGGGGGATTGCACTAGATGATCTTTCAAGGTCCCTTCCAATCCCTGATATTCTGTGATGCTGTAGACTGCAGAAATAGATCCTTTAATAGTAATAGCAGATGTGTGTATATATAATGAGCTAAACGTTAATTATTTTTACTAGTGCATTTTTTGTATACATTTAAAACAAATTTTATACTCTGAATTCAGGGTGCCTTAACAAGAAGAAAAACATTGAACATTCGTCAGTTCTATTTCTGATTGCTTTCCCTTGTTAATGTGGGAGGTAGCTTTTGGTTATCTATGTAATTAATGAATAGATGGTGTCAAGTCATTTCCTGAGCTGCGACACTCAGAGAGATACAAATGGCGGGTTCCTTGATAATACAAATTTCTTAAATTAAATGGCCACTGTTTAGAAATAGAGATAGAAGTACAGAAGAGTATATGGAAGATAAAGAGTTCTTTGTTAGGGAATAACTACAAATAATGAGATAGCACTATCTGACTTGGCTTAAAGGATTACTATGTTAATCTGTGTCCCTCTGAGATATGATTTTTAAGTTTCCTAAGGTAAGCAGTGTTATATCCGATACAGATAGTTTGCAAGAATACCAGTGGTCTTCAGAAAAAAAAAATACTACATTCAGGAAATAGCTTGTTCTCCATTACAGTGTGCAAAGAGTAAAAGCTCTGGTGCTCTGGGTAGCTGGAAAAAAGCAGAAGATCAAATATATGTGCAGGGTAAGGTAATGCATCGGTTCACTCTTGAAAAGCCTCTATCAGGCATCTGAGTGGTGCTATGTGCCCACAGGTATTCCAGCAGGGAATAGTGACAGTCTGCAAACCCACAAGCAGAGTGTGACTGAGATTGAAACAGAAATGTAGAACATTCTCTCTTTAAAAAAAAAACAACTTAGGTGGATGATTAGGTGAAATGCATGAACATATCAAATATTTTAACTGTTAAAACCTCTAGAGGGTTGATGTTTGTAGTCAGGCTTTTTGTGTATCAATGAATGATTCAGAGAAAGGAAAACCAGAATGGACAGGTTTAGCTTGGAGACTTGAAAATAATTATATTCCAACCAATCTTAAGAAGGAGCATAAAGAATATATTAACAATGGATCATGACATAGATTCTGGCACTTAGATGTAACTGTTCATGTAAATTACCAGAAGCAGGTTTTGTGATCCTGTACGTTTTGTATAGTCATTCACAGCTCATTAAACCTTCACCAGTGCTGTCATTCACTAAATACGAAGGTAGCATGAGAACAGCACAATTAAGGCATTTAAGTCAGACTGCTGTAGCTAAATTTCTAAACAGTAACTGCTCTACCTGCAACTCATTGTGGTTTTGTGGAATAGGAGTTAGAGCAGATAATAAGCAAGATGTATTGCAGTGGATCCCAAAAGCCTTTCATTGAACTTGTAGATATTTGCTGTGCTTAAATCTTTGATGTCAAGGTATTCGTAACTGAAACAAACTGTGGTCCTGCTGTCCTGCTAATCCTTAGATTAATATCATAAGCAGAGTATAATAATATTCTGGTTTTCTTTTTTTTGATGGGGTGCTCATGTAGCAGTAAAGTTAAAAGCAGGTGAGTGTAGGTTAACCACTGGGTGATATACTGATAACATTTGCATGGGCTGATGCTCTAAACCAGTGTTGAATATATATTAAACAACAATTTTACTTAGATATCAGCTTAGATGTCAGAACAAACATATTTAGATTATTATTAGATCTAATATTTAGACAATGTACTTTATATCAAAAACTTAATTAACAGAGAAAATGTGTTTATGTATATGATTGACTGCTCCTGCCTACATTGCTTCTCAGCTGCTGGCTGGGTTACTCTGGAGAGCCCCACACATTTGACATATGTACTCTTCTGCTTTCTTGACCTAAAAGAGCTTCAGCACTCGTTATTTCTTCCTTGGTATCTCTGGCTCACTTCCTTGGGAAACAAGGCTGAATGACAGGACATTGATCTCTAGACCAACTGAGAGCTGTTCATAACTCCACATGCTGTAACTCGGAGGCTTTAGAGAAGTATTAGCACAGCATCTTCCAAACTAAGAGCTTGAGCTTAGTGTCACACTGACAAAACTACACGTATTCTTGACCTGAGAGGAGTCTAACCCAGCTATCTTAGGAATTTTTGGCCTGAGTTCTTTTGCACCTCTCTGACAGAAAATACAGATATCACAGATGTAGAGAAACCTGCGGAGGAGCTGGCCCAGGGCTCCCTCACCCTCTGCGCTCTAAGCACACTGTTTCCTCTAGTCCTTCACCTAACAAACTGTCTTGATTTGCAATTTGTTTTTCAGCACATGTGCAATTTAACTTAGCCAAGGGTTCTGAACATCAAAGCTGTAATAGAGAGATGTACCCAGGTGTCAAAGCAAGTCACTACAACTCTGATAATCGTAATAGGAACACTGTCGAGTGACTTATCTCCCTGTTTAGTCCTATTCCCTGGTCCCCTGATCATCTGTGTTGCATAAATATTAATTAACTGATGATCTCTCTTTTGGTTTGAACTAATTAGTTCTCTCAAACATGGGTGTGGTTCTGGGAATCACTGGCTGCAGGGACTTCTCCCAGTGAGCAGTGTGGAGGGGACAGACCCAGGTTTGGATGTCCTTTCCCTTGGCCACCACTGTGGCAAGCATCATGCTGTCAGGAAGCTCACAAGCTCTGAAGCTATACTCCCAGCTGCACAAAGTGTAGCTCTTGGTTCAGGCCATAGCTAGCTTTATTCAGGCAGGCTGCAACAGTCCTCACATCCTATCAACACTCATGAAAAATAATAAAAATCCCCCACAGGAAAGAATGGCTCACAGCATGATGCAAAGCTCAGAGGACCCCAGGGTTGCTTTGCACTGGTTGGCTGTGATTTGCAGTTCGTTCCCTTGATAGGGACATAATGAGCACTGCAGCACAGCATTTACAAGATTCAGACTAAACCTACTCTTTCTATATGTAGTTACTAACTGTGATCATTCTTTGGTCACAGATGAAGTCACAAAGAAGGCTTTCCATTGGAAACATGTCTCTGTTTCTTAGCTTTCTTCCGGTGACCTCCTCTTACTCTACTTGCAGTCATGTGTGTATGACTGATGTGCAGTGAGGTGTCCCTAGAGTGTCTTCACGTTCAGGTGCTGACTTTCCTTGATTTTGCATACCATATGAAACACCTGACTGAAACACCTAAATTTGTAGATTCACTGTCTCCTTGATTGGATCTAAGATAATGCTGCCTTTCAAAGAGAGAGGTTTGTTCTCCCCTCTAGCATCAGCTTCGGTGCTCCCATGGTTGTAGAACAATCTGGAGCAGCTTGACAGAAAACTAAAAAGGCTGAATAAAAATGCTCTGAACTTGGAGAGTGCCCTAATCATCAGCGCCATGAATATTTGAGCTCAGTGGCCACGCCAGCAGCAGAGGTGGCATGTGAGGCTGAGTGGGAGCAGGCAGTAGGAGAAGCCCTAACCCATGCAAGGTCTCACCTTTTGATGGTAGCCCCCAGTACCATCAGCTTCAGCTGATTGTGCAGCCACTGGAGCAAGCTCTTGAAAACAGGATTTAGGTGCTTTTGAAAAAGAAAGCCTTATCTCTAATGTGTTCCTTAGCTCTGCATATGTTATTTGGGATATATGTGTCCCAAAATACTTTATCATGTTTGTACACAGGATTTTTAAAAGTCTTTAGTGCCTGAACAAAACAGAGCATACTACAGTGGTGTTGCTCTGTGGTTTAGTGTTACTGATAAAAATCCCTTTTTCCTAGCTCAACGTGTGGTTTTATACATGAGAATGTTCTTGTTTTTCATTGCTACTCAATGCAGTCTATTGTTTGTATAATTAATGTAATTATTGCTAATTATATAATTACTGTAAATACATGTAATCAGTGATTCTAATTTATAATTATAGAATTTTGATGTTTATTTGTGTAAAAGGTCTTGCAAAACTTAGTAAGGGGAAGAAAAATTGCTCATGTAAAGCAGGTAAATTAAAAAATTTGTAAGACAAAAATTACACATTTTTTTTGCCAGCTACCAAAAGGAAATTAGTTTTCATTATTTACTAATTGGGTACACATTTTTATTTTTTATAAAAGGTAATAATTACATTACAGAAGCCTAAAACTAATTTTCTATCCTCTTATGTTATAGTTTAAATGAATTAGCAAAATACTAGATTAGTAGAATGGAGGTGCCAAATTTAACCTGTAATTACAGTAGCCACTTGAAGTGAAATTACATCTAAAAATTCTAGCCCAAAAAGATAAAATATTTTTGTAAAACCCCTTTTCCCTGTCCCAATATACAAAGTAGGTTACATACAGAGAACTGGCTACTGCTTTCAATGCAGACATTGAGCTTCTACTATGGAGAGTGTAATTACCCAGTAGAGAAAAAATTCAGATAGAAATTAACTTCTTACCATATGCATATCACTAAATACTTCACTTATTACCATCTTCTCAGTTGTCCTCCTTCCCCATCTGTGCAAACTAGAGGAATTCCTCCAAGCTAGAGGAATTAAAACTCTGCCTGGGTCTCTTGAAGCAGAGATCAATAGCTGTAAGTTCCAGGGCAAGTTTTTTTTTTCTTTTTATTGTAGCTGTTGGTTGCTGATATTTATGGCTTCTTATTTTGTATGAGAGAATCTATCCTGGCACTATGCAAATTGTTTGCATTTTTTATTTGATAAGTGAACTAGAAGTTAAAAAAAAAGTAAAAGAAATCTTTTCCTCTAGTTGTCTTTTGTGTCATGTACTGAAGAAGAAAAAATGTTACACCTTTCATTTTTAATTATTTGCAAGAAAAGCGAAGGAAATAATGAGCTAGATATGCCATGGTAAATTACTGATGGTGATAATGCTTCCTCCTAATATCCAAGTGGTAAGAGCACTGAATAGGAGAGACACAAGTTCAGGTTTCAAAGAAGAGTCTATCTGGTTAGGGTTTAAAATCAAATGTCCGCAACTCTTCATGTTGAAGCTGTTTAATTTTGTATGTTTGTATTTTCAAAGACAGGAAAAAAACTCTGGCTGTAGCTGATGATTAGGGCACTCTCCAAGTTCAGAGCATTTATGTGTTTGCAATGCAGTGTGGATTCTGTTGGTTTTTTACCAGTTGCTTGAAAGCCTTCAGTTTTCTGTCCAGCTTAATTCCATAGAAGGTGTAAGTGCTTCAGAAAAATCAGTTGTGAAAAGTATTTCCTTTCGGTTGACAATGAAACATTTTTTTCTGAAAGCAGATAGTTTTCACATAGTTTCCAATTTCTATTTCAAATTTGTTGAATTTTTCTAAGCTTTAGGTTTAGAAAAATATTAAAGTTTACCCGAATTACTCTAATCTTAAAATAGATATTTTTTTTTTTTGGTAGCGGTTCCCAGTGTTAATAAAATAGGGTAGATATTTATACTAATATACTAAATTTATATGCATAGTCTAATTGGATACTGGAGTATTAGCAATGCATATGTCTAATACATGTTTTAGTATAATTTTATATTATATTCAAGTTGTTTAAATGATAGTTTAAATAACCTGGAAAAAATTATTTTAGCTTGAAATAAAATCCAGTTCACAACCTAAAATATCATTAGAAGATAACATTACGTATTGACATATTGACATCCATTATCATTTCCAGATAGATAATTAGATCTTGAGTCTTATGGTACATTCTCATCTGGTAATCTATATATTTCTAAGAATTTATTCAGATTGTAGAGAAAAAGTGTTTTGTAGTTTAATTGAGGGGAGCTTTTTCCTCAAGTCAGAATTCATGAGAATGAAACTGTGTGTTAATTGTACTGAAGTTTGTGATTTAGAAATTATCAGTTCAAGCTGTAATAACAAATTTGAAAAAGAAGTATCTTCACAAATAATGAAGTATTTATCTTCTTATTTCTTGCCATTGGGCAGATTGAGATTCATGGTCTTGTGTCCATAAGCACTCCTTGCCTCTAATTCTCACCAACTCAGCTGTGATCTGAACTTAACCACTGATTCCAGAACGCTTTCTTCTCACATTTTTTTTCCCTCGGGAATATTTGCAAAACAAGGCTTTATGTGGTTTCAGGACTCTCTAAAGATACTTAAAAAAAATCATTAATGCTAGAGAGAAATACTTGTTTTCCTGTTATAGGCAGAAGCTTTTGTTTTGTTTTGGTGGGTTTTTTTTTTTTTATTTATTATTAGATTGTCTTGCATTAAACCATGTGTGTGTGTTACTGGCAGTTATTTTGCCCGATCTGCTTCTTTTAGGATAATATTAAATCCTTGTGTTAAAACATACTATTTTACATTTCTAAAATTCTGTTTGCATCTGTTTCCATCAATTCAATATGTCCACTTCAGGCCATAAATGTACAAGGGTCAATAAAGGCCCTTTGGGTGAACATGATCTTACAGATGAGGCCAAGTGGTTGGAGCAGCATATATGGCTGGAGAACTGGAAAATACTATGTAACTGCATATTCCAATTGAGATACAGTCCTTATGAAGTTTTAATGTTTAAAATGAAGTTTTAACATGCAATGTAGTTAAATGGAAATATCTGTATATGGGAAAGGAGCTTTATTTTACAAAGCAATCTTTTGTTTACTATTATGCTATGAATAGTTAAAGAGACTTCAGAGTTTCCTGCAGGAAAAGTTTAGTCAGATTTGCCAGGCAGATAAAAACCTCCACAACTCAGGAAACCTTCTGGCTTCAAACTGATGGATGATGGGAGCATTTCCATGCAGGTATCTCTCTAAACTTGTCCTAGTCATAAATTTTTCCTTAAGAGTCCATGTAGAGACAGACAGGTTGTTGCCATTGAGATTTCTTTGATCTCATCCATTTAAGTTCTTCTTAATGCTTTCTAAGGTGTCGTATTTCAGACTGAAAAGTTGAGGTTTATCAGTAGTGTTTCTAGGCCTTGACACATGCATCCTATAATGTTCTGCTTTTGGAGGGAGCCATAATTTGTCATTTGCTCCTTATCTAATGTAGAAGTGTTTTTAATACAATGATAAATTCTGTATGTGCATCTGTTTGTAACTTCTAATGATACAGTTCACATTAGCATATTCATGGTATAGTGGTTTATAAACCTGAAGTGGCTGCTCTGTTTCTTTGAGTCTTGGTTTTCAAATTTTATCCCTGGTCTATCTTGGAGCAGAATATGACTTCTAGATAAAACAAGGATTTTCCTATTACCTACACAAAGCTTAAAACCCCCCAACCTCATAAATGTCTTCATTAAATGATGCCTGGAAGCAATGAGTTGCATGTGTTAATTATGTATTATATGAAAAAAAATAAATCGGTCTGTTTAATAATTACTTCCAATTCTCATTAACTCTCAGATATTTTATGATGAAATAGTGCATTTTGATTCATATAATTTGTTATCTTATATACATGTCATATATTTTCTTAAACTAATACTTGTAACATGACCTTTTATAACTTCTTGTTGAAGAACTGTGTGATTAGTTTATTTGATTAATTGGAAAGTTGGTATTATGATCTAAAAAGTGCTACAAAATACATAGTCTGAACCAGAGCAGCATTGAGTTAGCAAGCATAGATGTGTTTTTTAAATTCTTAGCATCTCATTTTCCTGATTTGACCAATATGGTAGAACATTTAATATCCCTACATAGCATAGATCAGTCAAATGGCCTTATAATATACTCTCAGTAGATTTTATAACAAAGGAGTGGAGTTAAGTTGAAAGTGCTGTTGAAATATCTTCAGCCTTTGTTTTCCAGGTAGATTGATAACATGGGTACTCTTGTTCATACCATAATCTAAATCTGCATCAGCTAGTGGCAGTTAGTTTTCCTTGATGAAGTGAGGACCTGCTTGCATTCTGCTCCATGCAAATATCAGTCTGGAACAGGTCAAATGCCATGTTTATAATGCCAAGAATAAATGTATTTTTCTAGTGAGAAGTGATCACTCAAGTGACATAATGACCTCCAGCCTATTTAAAACTGTCTTCTAGAAGCTGGCTGCTGAGGATTCTGGCTTGAAAGTACCATAATACATAGTAACGTTTCTAAAAGCTAGTGGGAATGCAGTTTTTCACTGCTAAAAAATACAATATTTTGCCTTCTGGTGTGGATGGGAAAAAGCGTTTGTGCAGGAAGAAGGTGTGGATTAGTATTTGCACAACATACAACTTATTAGAATTTATATAACTTATTGTATCCTTAGGTCCTAAGAAATGTGCAGGAGTACATTGAGAAATCAGTACCATCATTGAATCTACATACGCTTGGGAGATCATGTGAACATGGTACTCAAATATAATAACACTAAATCAGCTTATTGTCTAGGTCATTGTTATGAAATGTGAAATCAGGTATCAGGTTTTGTTTAGTTTTTAAGTATAAACCTTTTTTGGGTTTTGCAAAAGCTTTAATGATAGATTTGTAAGAACTATACATAAATGGCATGATTTTTTTTTTTTTTCCCCAGTAAGGATTGATAATTACGTAATATGTCTCCTAATCTGGGAAATGAAGCTTTGATTTAGTTCTTCATATGACTAAGTCTTGATGTTTACTGATAATTTCATGTTTTCCATTATTTCGTGTAAGAACTTCAAACCCAGTGTCTTCACTCAACAGAAGAAATAAATGTGATTATATATTAGAGGTGTTGTAAAATGGGCACCTAACCAACAGGTCTGAAGGGGCACCTGATCAACAGGTCTGAAATTACAAATTATAGGAAACACAGATGATGGAAATACTCTTGGTTCAACTTTGAGCCAAAACTGAACCTATTAGTTAGAAATATTACCTGAGCCCTTGTTAGACCTATGAGTTCTTCACAGGTCTGTGTTGCTGCTAAATTTCTGATATCTCACCAAACCTTAGAGTACCAGAAAATTTAGAAAGCTACATATAAATTTCCTGTAAACATATGTTCCATTCTAGAATTTGAGTTTTAAAGAAGATAATGTAGCATTGTGTATAGCTAGCTCTTTCCCTGACCAATGGGTTGTACAAGGCAGTTAATGTCACTGGGATGCTCTAGAGCAGCCCTAGGCTACTGCTTTGAAGTGGCTGAGCCCCTTTTGCTCATTTTCCTGTCCAGAGGACAGTGCTGTGGCTGCTCTCCTTCTGAGGCCTGAACGAGAACAGCATTACAGACATAGGGCTCATATAAAAATCTCATTCCAAGTTGCACAATAAAGACTACTTGCAAGTCAAATGCTTTTAACAATTCACTGGAGCCAGTGAATCATTTCCTGCCCTTAACCCAGAATCTTATCTCCAGTTCAGTTGTTGCTATGCAGTAAGTTCTATTTATCATAAAAAGATACTCAATATTTCTTTATACATTCAAATGAGACGAAAGAAAGAGATGTTCTCCTGTCACAAAAGTGACAAGGGAAGGGGAAGGTGATTTGTTCCATCTCAGAAACACAGGTAGGACATTATTTGGCATGGCAGAACACGTCCTTCGCTGACAGACTTAACCAGTCGTATACAAATCAGCTGCAGTCCTCACATGGTGCTTGTGATGGCTTCGGGAGCAGTTGCTCTTAGGGCCAATTTTGAAACCTCCCTTAATGTGCTCATGAAACTGCAAGATCAAGTGACATAATACAGCTGCTGTTTTGGGGATTGCACTCTGCTAACCTGGGGTATGTGCTTCTGCAGAGAGTCCTTGGCTACAAAAAAGTTGACCTTAATATTGGAATTCTGTGCATAGAAATAGAATTATTTCATCGTTAATAAAATTTGTGCAGTGCTATGCAGTTACATAACAGTTTACAAACACTGACATGCTTCCTGCCCTGAAGAAATGAAGGGGGGAAAATAACGTAATTTTTTCGGGTTTATTTTTTTAAAGTGGGTCAGTGCCCAAGGCGCACTAATTACAGAACAGCCATTGGGTAGAGAGTTGATGTATTACTTCGTAGGATCTCACATTTCTTACCTACCATCAATATATTGCAAATGTTTCAGGGTGAATGGCAAGTTAAAAATATTTTTTCTTGAATGTTTTGCCTTCATCTAGTTTGCCCTTATCACAAACTACTGTCGCTTACAGTTTTCTTGATGGCTGTGTTTGTATTTCCTCTCTGTGTTGTTATACTTCAGAAATATTCTGGAAATAATACATGTTTTTGAAAAAAAAACAAAGCATGTAATTTTCAGTGGGAGGAGCATGGTTGTAGCACATTATCAGAATATGGAGCATAATGTGTTAAGGGACTTGAAACAAGCAAATGCAGCCAATATTCATCTGTGCTGAAGCCCAAAAGGACAAAATTTGCTATGAGTTACATTTTTATAAATATGCGGGATTCCTCTGTGATCAGCAGAACTACAGTGTTGCAATCTTGGAGTGAATGGGAGAAGGATTCGTGAGGAAGTCTCTTGGAGCTGCCAAACCAAACCTGGAGAGCTTGGTTTTCCAGCTGCTTCAGCCAGGTTTTCCTGGACTGTACCCGTGACACCCAAGATGTTAAAAAATATGTAATTACAATGAGGCAGGAAGCATCTGATATTTCAGTGTGTTTGTAAGGCTGCAACACTGTTACGTGAGTAGTTTGAAATCCAGCAAGGTAAGGCAGGCAGCTGCTGGGTATCCCTCAGCCATGTGGAACGTACTTATCCATGGACAGCTAAGTCTTGAGCTGAAAAGGCCGATGCATGTATACAGAGACTGTTAATCATGTAATCATGAAAAATACAACCAAAGGTAAATGGAAGTGAAAAACAGGATCTAGTGAAGCATGTGTTAATCTTGCTGGATATTTTGCCTTTAGTACGTTAAGTGTTGCTCCTAAGGACTATGAACTATATTGCTCTCAACCTACATATAAATGTGATCTGAGAGTAATAGTTACAACCTTGGAAAAAAAGGCTGTTAACTTGGAAAGCTTATGAACTGAGATCTGTGATTGCTCTCAAATAGTCCAAGAGACTTAAGTGGCATATTAGTCATTTATCAGAAAATATTAATACCACAGATTTCAGAAACCGGTCTGGTGAAGAGGAAGGTCAAGTCCAGTCTCTGAAGAAAAAAAGAACTTCTGTTTTTCCCCCCATTCTTCTTTGCGATGGCTGATGAACAAAAGACCTTCTTACAAACTAAATGTGCAATGTCGTTTGTGTGGTCAGCATGGAAAACTGGGAGAAAGTGTTCCTTTTCCAGGAAAACACTGTTTCCTTGGCCACAGACTGATAACATTGCAAGAGGCTGGAAACAATAAAGAGTGAATGTGATACACCATTATATTTATGTACTAGGAACAGTAAATTTTGGAGTTTGAAATGCTTAGTTGTTAGTGTGAAATTATGCAACTATTATATGTGTTAATTTGCATAATTTTTCTCTCATATAAGCCTGGTTTTGAGTACTTTCTCATCTGTCCGTTTACAGATAATGTGGGTTTTGATTACCCTTGAGTCTGAGGGGAGGGATAGTCCTCATAATGTGTAAACTGCCTTACAGAATCTCTTCCTGCACAAATATGTGAGCAAAACCACAAATGTGTTTGTAGGTAATGGCCATCTGTGAAAGGCTGAACATCCGCAAATCACATATGTAGCAGGGTGAAAGTAACACTTTTAAGATCAGGGTGGCATTTGGCAAATGGAAAGAAACCTAAAGGCCATGACTTTCAGGTCAAAATGATAGTCTTCTGACAGCTCTTGGATGTAGTATTACCAAGTACAATGAAATACTGCTTGGATTTTTTTGTCTTACAGATATGTAAGAAATATTTCAGCTCTAACTATTATTATTATTTGTTCATCTTAAAGGAGTCACCTGTACTACAGCAGTGAAATGACTGTCAGACTGAGCTGGGATGCTCCAGGCCTTGGGGAATGGATGCAGAGATACCAGCCCACCTGCAGTGAAGATGTATTCAGAGGGCAGAGCACTCCAACCAGTAAGTCCTAATAAACTCTGCCTCTGTAAATGAGCTCATTTATGGTACTGCCTGAATGGGATGCTCGCTGGCACACTGGCACTGAGCTGCACTGAGCTGCACAGTGTAAGAATGCTGGGCAGCGCCATTCAGGGAACTCTACAGAACGCTTGCACTAGGCAGCTGTGTCCAACAGCACTCATAAGAAAAATTGTACTGGTACTGTATCAAGTAGATAAATAAACTTCCAGCTCTGGATAGCAGAAAGTTTTATTTTAGGTAATACATATTAAATGAGAGCAATCCGTAGTGCAAGGAACAGATGGAAGGAAGGAAAACATTGGCCATCTGATATTTTTACATTGGCTTCATGGCCTGAAAGTGTTTGACATGGATGGGAACATGCACACTCACCTCTCTGCAATAATCCAAATGCATGTATATAAGCACATTATTTGCTGTTCATTGCTCTTGACTGTAGCCAGTTTTATCCGGTGGGTGTTGTGGTTAGAATCGTGTTTTGAAGTAGGCCTTAAAAAAGTCAGTTTCTGCATGGACATTATTAATAGTAGCACTGGTGTTGTAACAAGCATAGATTCTTCCCCGGCTTCAGGAAATACCATAATACCTCAAAGTTTGATGGATAAATGATACATTATTCATTTTAGCTAAACTTAAATAAGGGCTTTATTACGTCTGTCTTTAAACTACAAAAGCACATTTAACTGTACACAGAATCCTTGAAGACAGCCTTTGTCTAGTATTTAAGAGTGTTAAAGCGTCTCATACTGAGACTGCAACTTAAGAACTTGTACAAGTCAACAGCTGTGACCTCAGTCAAGCAGGCAACGGAGTTTTCAGATAGCAAGCTGTGCCTCATTCTTCTTTGGCCAGAGCTATGTATATTTAATTAGTGTCCTCTCACCTTCACGCTACGTGTTTTCCCACTTGACAGTTCCTGGCATCAAAAGAATGTCCTTGAGAAAAAGTCAGGCCTATTGACTCCTAAGCATATTATTTGACTTGCTGTTCAAGTAATCTAAAGAAAGAGCTGGAAATAATGAAAGACGCTGCAATGTGGAGCTGCCTTAACTGACAGTGTCAGGTGGGTCGAAGCTATTGAACAGTTCCTATTAAATTAGCTTACCTTCATCTCAGCTAGTTAAAGCTGGCATGCTGACAAATTAGTTGCTTTCTGTATATAAAAGAGGAGAGGCAGGATGAGATTCCCATTTTGTAGCTTAGTGACAGTAGATATGTCACATCACAAGGTCAATAACAATCTGTCCATGGAAGAAATGTAAATGTTTGGCTGATGTCAATACGTTCTGGATTAGATTGTGAAATATTCATTCCTATAGCAGATGAGCTCATTTGCACTAATAAAGACCACTTTATTCCAACCCAGTTAATTACAATGCTTTATATTGTCTGTTTTAAAATCTGATTACAGCTTTTGTTTAGCTTTTCCAATATTAGCTCTTGCGCATTCTATATGCTATTTCTATCCAAAGAGTGTTAATAGAGAAAGTTAACAGACATGCTTGGAATGTGAAAAGCGTTAGGGTTTTATTTATTTATTTTTGCTCAGGCAGAACAGATGGATCTTAAAGTTTTCTTTAGAGCGAGATTCTGAACTGTCATAGGCTGTTTGAAATTCAAACTGAGAAAAACTTACTCTCATTAGTTGGTTGCTATAGATGTAGAAGATCTCATATAGCTAAAATCAGATTTTAGGAATAAAAATTATTTAAGAAGGTTAAACTGTGTTTATTTTATCACACTGTTTTGCACATAACAAGCCTTCATAAATTTTGTACATTCTCAATGGTATGGTAAGCACTGTGGGTAATTTGTTGCCCCTCTTGACTCCTTCATTGCTAGGTTTTAATCCTAAATTACTTGTTAGCTAAAAGACTGCATTTCTTCATCTTTTGGGAGTAATCTCTGGTAAGGACATCATGACCTGTGTTTAAGGAGTTCTAAAGTACACTGCTAATTACTGCAAAGCTACCTAGTAATGGTCTCAGTTAAATCACCGTTTCTTACCTACTAGGGTAAATATTTTAGATAATTGAAACGTATTTTGAAATTTTATTATTGAAATCACCAGTTCAAACAAATGTATCATTTTTGGAGGGCTGGCAAGGTCTCTTCTTTATAGTTGTCTTTTGATACGACTCTTCAATTTTGTGAACAATTTCTGTCTCCATAATTTTTAATTTTTTTTAAATGAAGATATTTCAGTGCTTTAATTGTGTTCTGGACATAATATTAGACTTGCTTCTACTGTTTTCAGAATGTCTGTAAATCTGTGAAATTTTATTATCACTGGATTTATTCTTGCCAAGTCATTTTGGCACAGACTAAAGCTCCAAGTGTACCACTTAACTTCTTGTCTGAGAAGGTGTACTCTATAGAGCTTAGTCTTAGTAGAGGTGAGGGCAGTTACCACCAAACCTAAAATAAAGCTTTGATATGGAACTTCTAAAGTTATAAAATTCTTTTTTTGACATACTTTTAGAATTTAGCAGAATCACAACATCTTTAGAAACTGCAAAGGCAGTCATATTGCATCAACATCTTACTGGGAAAACACATGATTCTCATTATAAATAAATTATCTGGAGAGAAGAGAGTTGGTGTTCTGTGAACCAACCTATCAGCTTGATACCTTGGTGTATACCTGGAGGCAGAAAAGAAATAAAGTAATTGCTATTCCATGCTTGGGATTCTGATGAACATATAATAGAATATGGAAATACAAAGATATTAAAATTATAAATTTTTCATCTGATGTGCTCAGCAAGCTTGTTCTTTTTGCCATACCCCATCTTTCAAGCCTATGAGTCTCTTTACTGAGGTTAGTGAGCTGTCTTAATATTTAAGTCATCAGTAGCTGAAATATGCAGACATAAATTATCCACAGGTAATGGGATCTCTAAATGAACATGCTCTCAGAACATATTCAGAATACTTGTGTCTTCTGAATTTCCGTTCTTGATGTCCTGTTTGTATCTGTCTACCTATTTGTACCAGAAAATATGGAGGACAGTTTGGCAAATGCAGTGGAAATTTTTAGTTTGTGGAATTAGCTACGGAAGCTGATTTTAATCCGTGCCTGACAGAAATCTATTATTTGCGAGCAATTTTAATCAGAAATGATATGACATCTGCTGCAGAGGTTTAAAAGTACATAAGTATTTTTGTATTCTTAGTAGAAAAATAAACATTCTGGAATATCTAGTCTGTATTTTTACTTCTAAAACAGCTCCCTGCTTTTAACAACTGTTATTATTGACAGATACCACCTGTACTTTATGGCACTTCCTTGAACCCAATTAACTCCACAATCAGGCCCTAAGGTATCTAAACTAACATAACGACCTACATTGTTCATTCTGGGATGTTGGCAGGCAGTTGATTCTTTTTCATGGTGTTTCATGCACTGTTTTATACCAAATCTCAGCTTTAGACTTGTCTCTATAGAGAAAGCACATAAGCATATTGAAGGAAGCATAGAACAAATTACATACTTCCCAGTTGTGAAAATACTGTTTCATTTGAATGCATGTTGAAAAGAAGGCAATTTCTTGAACTTTAGCTGCTTTCTCAAAAGTTATTTGGTGAACTTGGTCCACTTTTCCTAGCAAAATCATGCAGATTTTTGTTTGTGATGTGTTTTCTTGTCCCTTCCTTTCCTGCTTCATATTTTGTGGTATCTTTCTCACCCTGTGAAAAAGTAAGCAGAAAGAACTAAAGAGGAGACATTTGGTATACCATCAGAAAAATCACTATTGTGTTCTTTCTAAAGAATGTTTTCTGGGGGGAGGGGGATTTTATACTTTCCTGTAGATATATAGGTATCAAAATTGCCAAAGTCATGTATGGAAGATTTTCTTATGCCTCTGTTTTCAGTATAGGTAGATAAAGTGAGAACATGGTGCTATAATGTTTTAATTGAAAAGAATCCAAATTATTGGGTTATGGAAAGGTATTTCTAGCTTAGGCCAGTCTGAAATTCCCTGTTGTGGAGCATAAAAGAAACCTCAAAGTACGTTTACTGCTCAGCAAAGACGTTTGATCACATGATAATTGGTTTTAGTGTGCCCTAGCTATTTCTAGACCATCAGAAAAGTCTTATTAGCATTTTTTTTATTTTAAAAATAATATTTATCTTAAAAATATGCTAGTGCAAAGCTCTGAAGTTTTACTGGAAGCAAATTAAGCTGCCTACTCAGTTATGTTAAGCAGCTAACGTGCTGCCTGCTTGTCTTAGCTCAAAATGAGATGGCAGGTAGTTCAAAAGAGAGAATAAGGACTCTGCTTACTCTATAGTCGCTAATGAAGTTTGTCTGAAATCATGCATTATCTCCTGAGGGAATCAGTTGGTAAAGGTAGAGCGGCAGTGATAGGAGACTGTCATATGAGTGACAGTTATGATCTGACCAGCAGCGGCTGGTAAAATAGATTTCAGCATGACATCCTATTTCTGTTGACAGAAGGTATATTGCAGTCGTGTTGTGTGACAGAGGATATGCTGGCCAGAATGCATTGGTTATCCCCATCTGTTTTCAAAATGTTTTGTGAGATCTGTAGCAATGAACACAAATCTACAACATTTCATCCAAAGATTAGCACATAATAGATTGCAGTGTTAGTTTTGGCTAGGTCCCAAAAGCCTGGTGTGGAGGACAGAACCACCACCTTCTGGCCTAGGAATGAGGGCTGCCAAAGGTCATCTTCATTGCCTCCCCCCTGTAAAGTCACAATTAAGAGCAGACCTGCTATTTCCCTACATTGACCTATAGATATGAAGTGAAAAAACCCACAGCTTAAAAGTGCAATTTCTTTACTGCCAATTCAAATGAGTACCTGGAGAGTTATACCTGTTTGCAGGACTGGAGTGCTTACCATGCTTCCCAACTGTCTTTGGCTTATTCATACACTTCAGCAGTAACAACTCTTAAACTAAAGTTCCCATTGCTGAAGTTTCCAGTGTGATTACTCACACTGTAAAAGGTAGAAGTTGTTGGTGAAACATTTAGTAACTACACTGGAGCATGAGTAGGTAATGTCAAGAAGTTGAGGGAGCTTGAAGTTTAAATTATGACCTCGAATCATGCAAACCGTAGAACTACCTCATTTTTGAATGATCAAATAGTAAAAGTTTAAAACTTCTCTTTCACTTAACTCTTGCTCTCTGTTTCATGCAGATTTTCTGGTCACAAGTTTTACTAGATTGCTTCTATGTATTCAGATGGTGCTACTGAATTGCTGCTGCAGAGCTTAGGAGTTTTCTCAGAAAAGCCATGAAGCAGGAACAAAATACTCATGGGCTGCTTTGACATCATTCCATCAAATATTTAACCTTATTCATTTCTTCTTCACACACTACTTATTCCAGCAGCTCTACTTTAATTGTTTAGGGCTCAATTCTCACTAAGTGAAGTGGTACACTTGTGACCTGCTTTTAGTGCCATCATATCCTTAGCAGTTGACACAGCAACTAGCATGACTGTAAGCTGCTTCCAGGTGCTTCTCACTGCTCAAAGAAACTGCTGCTATACTGTTCCTCTCATCCATCAGAAGAATTCTTCCACTCACATGGTTGAATTTTCATACTGTGGTTTCTAACTTTGCTGTCAAATAGATAAAATCATAGAATCATAGAATTGACTAGGTTGGGAGAGACCTTGAAGATCATCTAGTCTAACCATCAACCTAAGTGATAAAAAAACCAACCCATCACTAAACCATGTCACTAGACACTATGTCAGCCTGTCTTTTGAATACCTCCAGGGATGGTGCCTCAGTCACTTCCCTGGGCAGCCCATTCCAATGCTTAATAATGCTTTCGTGTAAAAATTTTTCTTAATATCCAATCTGAACCTCCATTGGTGCAACTTGGAAGAAGAGGCCAACTCTACTCCTCTCTGTAGGCCTCTCTACAACCTCCTTTCAGGCAGTTAAAGAGAGTGATAAGGTCTCCCCTCAGCCTCCTCTTCTCCAGGCTGAACAACCCCAGCTCCCTCAGCCTCCCTTCATAAGACTTACTCTCCAGACCCCTCACTAGTTTCACTGCCATTCTCTGGACCCACTCCAGCATCTCAATGTCTTTTTTGGGGTAAGGGGCCCAAAACTGGAACTGTACTCGAGATGGGGCTTCAAAAATGTAAGAAACTAAGATGTATAGATGTCCATTCAATAAGTAAGAGACATTTCAGGCTTTAAATTAGCCCAAAATTTACAATGAACCAAACTGATTTTGCTTATGGAATTCTGTAACTGTCCAGAGTGAAGCTCAGTAAGCCTGATAACTCAAGCTACTTTCATCTGTGTTGTCTGCTGTTCTGGCTGTTTATCATAAACTTAGTGGTTGCATTAACTTGTCATAATTAAGGCCTACCAATATTGATGCTGATTTAACATTGACAACAAGTAGTGATTCCTGTAGAGAGATGTTGCTGGGCACTGCTGGGCACCCAGTACCTTAAAAAATTAAGTTACTTTTCATTGAGAACTAATTTAGAGCGTAGGAACAGTATGTGCAACAGTGAAGGTTTTAACTATAGTTGTGGTATCAACATGTTGTGTAAAGATCACTAGATAATGTATGGGATTCTAAGTCCATTGCTAAAGTCAGCAGCAAGATAGGTCTCTTCAAACCCAAATTTTGTATCCAACTGATGAGGTGGTATGGTTATCAGCATTGGGAAACTGCCACCACTTCATGCTAATTCTAGATGGAAATTACTTGTACCATCTCTGCTGTGTGAAATGCAGCTGGTAACAAACTGCCAGCTTGCTTGCATTTCCGATTGGCCTTATAAATTGCAGAAAATGCTTCATGTGAGGGAACAGTACCACTATATGCTTATCTGAATAGAACTGACGATTATAACGAAATCTGCTGCCCCTTTTTCTATTATATGCTCTTGCAAGACAGAGAAGTGCTTATGTATAGAGTTTTATCTGAATCTGCTGATAGTACTAAAATGTTTGGGATTCTTGATAGAAATTCAATCTGCTTTCTCAAAGTTTTCTCCCCAGCTTTATACGTGTTCTTTCAGTGGTACTCTTGTTAAACCTAAAGATACGGGAAGGTTTTCATTCAATGGTCTTTTCAGACTTGGCCCTTCGCCCCCCCAGTCTTTTCTGCAGACAAGATTGCAAAGAAAAGTTCCAGTTCTGATATTTATTTTATTGTGTGCATTCATCTACTGATAATTAACCAGTGCTATATACTGGGATAATGTATTCTGCTGAGTAGAAACAGTGGTGCAACTTCTAAAGGTATTAAACAATGGCAGCTTCTTTGAAATGAATAGGAGTTGCAGGTATTCTCTCCCTGCTTACATGATTATGTATGAATTTTATATTTTATTCTGCTGTCTGTGTGGTACCATTATGGTTCAGCAAAACTAAATCTGTAGGGAAAAGAACTAATCAGATAGGAAACTGAAACAGGATATAAATGAGTTCTCTGTAGTCAGAGAAGAAATACAAAAATCATAGTCATTGAGGAAAGGGAGAGAATAGTAAAAATAGGTGGCATGAAATGCGTTTCAATTGTTCACTTTCAAATTAAAGTTAGAACATGAGAAAAAGTATAGAACATGATTTCAGTAAAAATTACCTTAGTTAATCATACTTTGCAAATTATATAATTCTGCAGAATTAATCACACTGAATGTTAGCACTAGAAATAACAGGTACCTTGGTTGTGAGTCCAGGCCACTCTATCATTAGGAATTAAATGATATAATCCTATTTGCAAATGTTGCAAGGTTTATCCAGCAATTAATTAGATTTTACCCCTGACTATTGCTGTCAAAAGGCTACCTAAATGCTCTAAAACTTTACTCCCAGTTTAGGTATGATCAGGCAGAGGTCAGTACACTAATACTGAATAATGACATCTTAAGAATTTTGCATCATCCTATTCTACTCTATTCTATTCATTTAGCAAATATTGGCTGGTAAGATTTTGGAGGCAGCGCCATAGATTTAATGCTCTAAAAATCTCTAAATTGTGAGATGAGTTTAATGTGTCCACTGAAACACTCACTGCCTTTAAAAATGCATTAAAGAAAAGAAAAAAGAAGGAAAAAAGCACTAATTAGTTTTCTTGTATACTTCTACTGTGGACTGGGTATCGTATTTACAGAACAACTACAAGTAAGTTTAAATATTTTACTACCTCTAATTCATGATGTTTAATGTTTCATTAATGTCACTTTTTCTGTCCTGGGGAATGTACAAAGAAGAGGCATCATCACTTAAAATTCCTATTCAGGTGGAAACACACCTTTCATATATGTTTCATTCTGGAATTAAACAAGATACAATTTAATGACCACAAAAACTGACAAGGTATAGGAAAGAATTTGTAATAATTGCTAAATACTTCTCAAGGAGGTTTCTTTATATTACTGTATGCACAATAACTCCAAAGCCATTTGATATTTGCCTGTTGAAGATTACAAAATATTAAACAGGAATATATCCTTCTCCATCTTAGAAAATGTAAGATGTGTGGAATGTGATAAGGATTGAAATATTGTATAAATGTAAGCAGAGATGGTCATTTATTTTGGGAACCAATGCCTCAGTAAATGCATGGGCTGGACTATAGCGTGCTGACACGTTACAGTGATGAGGCTGGTATATATGTATGTCTCTGGGTAGATCTTCAGTTACTGAACAGAATTGTCAGCACTTTCGCCCGCTGGCTACTTAAGGTATTGTAATCAGTTTGTTGAACTAAGAAAAGGAGAGTAGAGATAACAAATATTAAATGTGTTTTCCAAAAGACAAAGACTTACGTAATTCAATGGTTTTCTTTCTGTTAGAAAGAGATGATTTCACTAGAGAGAAGAATGTGCTTTTTATGTATAGGTTTCACAGACTTTTTGTTTAGGGTAACAATGTTTCTCATTCGTGGTTATCTTTGGTATCTTAGGCACAAAACCAAGAGGCTATTCTGTTGTACGAACATAAACTTTTGAACAATAATATCTTCCTATGTACAGTCTCAGACTTAACTCTGCTCAGTCCCAGAGGTTTAGGCCTATTGCCTTTGAATTTAATGACAAAATTAATTATGGCTACTATTAAAGAAAATCCTCTTGCTCCAATGCTATAGGGCCCATATGCTCAATACAACTTGTCAGCACTGCATTTGATGTAATATTGAGGACATGTGGCTGCACTTCCATAAATCTATAGTTCCTAGGATCAATAAAGACTGTGAATGTAAAACAAATACATGCAGCTATGGTTTGTCATATAAAAAATTTTTATTGTACATTATAAGGAACACGGTTTTTTCTCAATGTCTTTTGCTATCTGTGAGAAGGTGTATGTGGCAATCGACAGTGCTTAGGAAGGAAAATTAAACTAAACTGTATGAAAACAGTTTTCCAGTTAGTCCATCTGTTGACATAAAGCCGAAAGAAAAATATTTCTTCTAAATCCATTCTTGATGATCCCTAATAAAGGTACTGTCAAGAGTTATGATACCATTTTATCACTCAGACTTTGGTTTTGATAGTCATCTTTGATTGTCATTTCATTATCATAATAGAGGCAAATAAAATATTCCAGTTAAATGGATATTCACCTACTTGGAGCACTAAAACTAAAGCTTTGAACTTCTAAATTCAGATGGCATAGATTTGGGGTCCTTTTAAAGAGCTTTTCTTAAATTGATGTTCACCCAGTCAGAATAATAGAGGAATATCCTTTTTAATTCATGGGCTCAGTATTTCAAATTGATATTTTTTACAATTGTCCTGATTTAACCCCAGCCAGCAGCTATCCAGTTCTGTCTGTGCAAGCATCTATTCAGACCTTTAATTTAGTACATAATTTCAAGACAAATTTTTTTGGTGAACCTTAAGAATAACTTTCAGGCAAATTTTCTTATTTCAGAAATATTTCCTAATGGCATATGATATTTTTGTTGTTCCTGCTAAGACAGCATGTATTGTGTTCCCATCATCAGTGTCCTAAGCACTTCAAGATTTAATCTTTATACCGCTACATATGTGGGATTTGCAATTCTTACTACACAGATCCTGCTTCCAAGTCAGAAGGTGTAGGTTGTTTGTATTGCAATGCATTATCCTGTTAGCTTTCATCCAGTCTCAATTAAATACATCTTTTTGACATTCGAAACAGTGTTTAAAAAGCATAATTTTTTATTCCAATTGCAGCTTGCTTAATAAGTTTTCAGAAAATGTTCTTTGATTCCAGTCTTAGCACTCTTGAAAAGTTCCACTTCTTTTTAGTAGGAGATACTTTCTTACCAGAAGTGAGGTCTTAGCAGTTGAACTTGTAATTAAAGATGAAATTGCCATCCTAGGGGAAGATTAGTTCCACAGCCTCATTCATTTTCCGTAAAATGTAAGAGTAAAGTATTTTAAGTATATTGCATGTTGTGCCAGTTTATATTCATTTGTTTTGTGCCACACAAGTGCTGTGATGAAAGGTAACCCAATTTATTATGACAGACTATACAGGTAATTAAAAACAAGTTCAGATCGAATCTATTACTACACTAAATCTCCATTTAAAATTAGAAGCAAATGGACTTTGTAGTGCATTGTAAATGTACCAGATAGCAGAGTTCAGAATACATGCTATCTTGAAGGGAAGCCTTTCTTTGAATGTCCTTTCAAAAAATGTTTCATTATATGACACAGTTAAAGACTTTATACAGCAACTCTTAGAGAACTGAAAGTTCTTATAAAAACAAAATTGCCAGAAGAGTAGATTATTTTTTTCATATAGTCCTTTATTAGCTATTTGATTTTTATCATCCGGTTATCTCCCCTTTTGTCACTTTTTAAGGAATTAATGATTTGAATTAGGCACAATCAGTTTCCTTGAATGTTGCTGCTTATGTACATATAGAAATAGCTTTTCTCCTTTGCTGTTCTCTGTCACTAGTCTTATAAGTGAGATGATTAATGCTATAAAAGCATTTATACAAACTTCCAGCTTCCCATTAAGGAATTTATTCATTACACTGGATATGTAACCAGGTCTCAAGTATCTGTTCTATGTTGCTGAAATCTGTCTCTTCTGAAGTTGGTGAGAAGGTGTATCTGTATCTATTCAGCTAATTCATCTATCTTCAGCTAATAGCTATTAGAAATTATTCTTAGTGTTGTAGACACCAGAGTCAGACACAATATGAATGAAAATATTTCTGAAGTTTTTCCCAATGACCAACTTCTTTATCCTGAAGAACTCTTACCCCTTAGCTAACTTGCCAAATCAGATAAATCCTAAGTGAGCACATCTGAGCTCTTTCCAACTTGCTGAACTCTACAGACCAGCCCAAAATGTATCTATAGTCTCTAGATCTCAGGAAGGGAAAAATATCAACATGGCTTTGTGTCCAGCATTAATAATAAGAGTTCTTCCTTTCTCCTCTTCTTAGTGTGACTCACTCAGTTTGAAAGCATATTTGATTTCTTGACTACAGACTGGATTCTCACCAGGCAGTTCATTTAAAGGTTTGGGGTAACCTTTTGCCAGGCCCTTTGTTTGCCCCTTCCTATCCATGTGCTAAAAACCCCAGTGCAAATGTCTACATTAAGACAGAGACATTGCATAAAGCAAGTGTGACAGAGGAAGGTCATGTAGAAGACATTGCTCTGTGGAGCTGTGATCTGTGAAAGGCAAGGATATGTGAACTCAAATGTATAGGTTCTTTATAGGTTCTCTGTTGAGACATTTCCAGAATATTGTTCATAGTACCACCATACTCCCATCAGTCATCTTTCTATGGGCTTGTTCTAACTCACTTTTTTTAAATGACAAGAAAAAAAACTATAACAACTTTCCATTTGTATTCTTAACACGAATTGAAGCTTCATAAGCGCTACTTACAGGGTTTATCTTTTTTTATTTGATTTATTATTTTGCTACTTTTTCTAGTTCAGCCTCTGTTCTAAATATTGTTTATTGTTGAGACATACAGATAGTATTGCAGACAAATTACTGTATACAGAGTATACAAATGCCAACTCAACAGAGCTGAGAATTTCTTGAATTAGTGCTGTCTTTCACTCCTAATCAGTCTGTTACTAATATGAATTACAATTAGAATGTCTTTAAAACAATAGTGATGTTATTTCCAGAGGACGCTAACCCCTTTAAAACAAGATGAACAGTGCTCACATAATGCTCACTTTTTTTCCATTACTTGTCATAAGTTATTATATGCAAGTAAAATCATGCTATTAAGATGGAATTAGTTTCTATCTGGCTTTTCTACAGAATTTGAAAAGTCTAAGTGCTTTGAGAACATTAATTTATTTATTGTCAAAATAGGTGAGAGAGAAATTCTCCATGTAACTAAGGAATTATAACTGCAGAATCAGGGCACAGAAAGAAGATAAAAATACTCTTTCATACAGGGTGCCCCAAATGAGAAAGCAAATGCTGGTATTTTCAGCATATTATGTATCATTATATGGAACTTTATATTTTTATACCAAAGCTTCATTGACTTAATTAGCTGCTGTAGTAGCATATCTGCAAACAAGATCAATTTTTAAATCTGTGTGCTAGGGAATTAATGAAGACACTACACTTTCCATGAGGAAAATGACCAGCTATAGAAAAACCTAAATAAAAGGATTACTTAGCATTACATATGAATTGTGAAACAAAGGCAATTCTAATTTCTATTATAAACCAGTATTCAGCTGTTCTGACTGTTAAGACAATACTTTCCTTGACTGTCTTAAAAAAAAAAACCCACCAAAAAACCCCCACAACAACGGTGTGTCTATATTCTAGTTTCTTCAGGAACTGAAACAATAAACAAATGTACAATGGATCTGTGTATCATCTACTAGTCAGTCACTAAATATGAGACAGCTAACTCATTGTTTTCCAGGAAGGTTTATTCTTATGTTTTATGTTTTAGAAGTATATTTATGCAGCCCTGAGACTTTCATATGGCGCTTTTTGCTCAGTGAAATTTCTTCATTTGTTTTCCATCATATTGGTGTTCCACTTCCAGCATCTGTTTTAAAGCTTTTCAGTGTACTCTCAGACCTCGCTGCACAGTCCAGCAGAGTACCTTGCTGAGGATATAATAGCCACATCATCCAGCCACAGACAGGAGGAAACACTTTTCTGGTAGATTTCAGACATCTCCTGTAAAAAGAATAGTTAAGTTGCATGTCCCGCTCCAATGGACAGCTTCATACATGGCACTATCTTTGCCTGTCTTGTTGCTCATTCTGTTCACCTAGCTGGAGGTTTTTTCCCCAATTCATTTTTGACTGTCTCAGTCCCTCAATGTCCAGGAACAGGATTCCATCACAGTGTCCTTGCTCAGTCCTTCCTGACTGTCCCTCTCAGTCTGGCTGATAAGCATATAAGTGATATTTCATGTCTTCCCATACTGTCAGAGTACTTCTTTTTCTGTTGACTAACAGCATCCTGAAATTTAGAATAAAATTATTTTTTCTGCTGAATTCAGTGATGTGACTATATTGATCCCTCTTCAGTTGCAGCTTCATTATTGCATGAGTACAATCAGCCTGGGATGTATAAAATTTCCTTATGGCAACCTAGATTCCCTTTAAAATGATCCAGAAAAGATGGCTCTATCTGCAGCTAATATAAGCAGGTAAATATGTGATGTAAAAAGCTTAGAAATACTGTTTTGTACATAGTTAATTAAGAATAACTTCAGCACGAGGAACAATTGGTAGTGCAGTAGGTTGCAGTAGCTCTACAATTCTGGTTATAATACATACCAGTTTCCTTCAGACCTTGTAATGACTCAGAAAGATTTTAAAAAACACTTATTTCTTCACTCAAACCTGGATTTAAAGACTGCAGTGGCAGTTGGGTCGGCAGCCTGTGCTGATTGCCAGCCCTGGGAGTGGGTGGCCAGCTGATGGGAGCTGCCTCCTTCGCGTGGACCTCTGCCCCAGCTCCTGCCTCAGCAACCTGGTGTCTCACCAGCAGGACCCAGACCCCAGCCCTGATGTGTGGTCCTGGTGCCCTGGCAGGCTTCTCCAGGGCTGTGGGAGGCCCTGGGACCCATCCTCAGTGCACTGGGTGTTGCTGGTCCTGCAAGTGAAGGCATGGCTGGACGCAGTCCTGCTGCTCCGTGACAGTGTTGTGCTTGAAAATGATGCAATTTTTTTGCCATTTAATGAGTCCATTTTGAACGATCTCCCAGTTCCCACATAGAAGACGTCTGTGCCCAGCTCTCTGACGGGAGGTGGGAACGAGCAGTGAGGGGGGGTCTCCTCAGGGTGGAAATGGTGGGTGGGATTTGTAGAGGGCTGGCCAGCCTGTGAAGAGTGAGGGAATGGCTTCAGTCTGTGCTCATCTCTGCACACTGCTTATGGAATATAATATAAAAATTGGGGTTGAGCCATGGTTTCATTAAATACAATGGAAACAAGGGAAAGCAAAATTTCAGTGAAAAGCACGTCTGTAATTCCCTGTGGACTTGCTGTGGTCTGGGGATTAGGTTTGGGATTACTTTCAGAATTCAGCAGTGACTTATTGTGTAATTTTTGGTAAACTATTTAAGCTTGGAATTTTAAATTTGCTGTTGAGAAATTAGGTTGACAGTTTTCTGCCACATACATTAGCATGCTGTGTCTTCTCAGAATTAAACCAGCTTCTCCTGGCGGCCGGATTTCTGTTTCTGTATATGTTTTTTAAGACTATATAATTTCTTCTCTGGTCAAATTGCTCATGAAAAATTATTTCCTATTCTCTAACCATAGAACAGGACTAACTCAAATATATATGTGTGTGTGTGTGTCAAAGTGAAAAGGTATATATCTATCTTTTGAATGAATATATGGAAAATGAACCTACAGAAACAACAAGTCCCTCATGAAAATGAAGAGAAAAGGTAGAAAAGCTAAATTCAGCCAATTGGTCTTGATTTACCAGTTGCTGATATCACTTCTGTCTAGAAATATCTGGTTTATGTGCCGTCGGACAGGACTTAGGACTTTCTGAATGGTGTGGGTGGGTGGTTTTTTTTTTTTTTTTTTTTTTTTTTTTTTTTTTTTTTTTTTTTTTTTTTTTTTTTTTTTTTTTTTTTTTTTTTTTTTTTTTTTTGATGCTTCTTAATTCTTTGTTTCTTGATCATACATTAGGTAACTAGGTAACTATGTGACCTTTCAGTAATCTTCACCCTATTCTAACTCAAGAATAACAAACCCTTAGATGTCTTGCCTTGCTGTTACTCACCACTCTCTATCTAGAATTTTATGCTACTGAATAGCCATTCAGAAACTCGTACCTATTGTGGACATACCATTTGGTGTAGCTGTAAAACACTTCGCAGAATCTCCACTAGATGTATAGCTTTCTAAGTTGTGCAGCTTCCTATAACATAAAGTACAGAAGGAAAGGCTGCTGTCGTAATAGATTTGTTCTTATCAACTCACCAGACAGTCCTCCTGGGTGCAGAAAATAATGTGGTTTCTTGTTAACCTAAGCTAAGAGAATAATGCATTGCTATTTTACATGTCTTTTCATGGTAAGTCTACAAATGTCGTGGTGGGTGAACTTACCCATGTTTGTGTTGTACTACTTACTACTAAGTTAACTTCTATATAACAGGGGCTAGTGTTCACTTTGTGCTTGGGTCTCAACTATATAACGGGAAAACCTTTAATTTATTTCTTGAGCTGAGTGAATAATTCATCAGTATTTTTGCATGTCATCTTGCTGTCAGTCCACAAACATCATGCTGGAGGAACTTAACATTTGTCTTATGCTATTTACTACTACATTACCCTCCACGTATCAGATGTCACTGCTCACCTCTCTGCTGAGTATCAGCTGTCTACCAGGAAATACTTTCAATTTACTGTAGCAGTATTGCTGAGCAGCTGGAAAATAATTTTTCTAACATGTGGCAGAACAAATTATTGCACAGGAGGGGGTTAATGGAATTGTCTGCCAGAGGAATAAATAATTGAAGGGACATGGATCTACTTATTAGCTTGAATAGAGGCTTGATGTCCTAAATTATACCTTGTTAGAGGTAGGGAGCCTATTCTTTGTTTCAACAGAAGCTGACTGAAGGAAACAGTGTCTGTATAGCTGATATTTTTGTCTGTCACATCCATCCTAAGAAGCTGAAAAACCGGAAGTTGTAGTTATTCCCACATACAATCAAGATACTGTTAATTTTCTCTACGAAAAGTTTTCTCTGTTCCAGTTACACAACAAAGTCAGAAGGGCCGAGTTCCATCTTTAAAAACAAAGCTGCAGATGTTTTATGTGTGTCTTGCCAGTACTGCTATTGTGACTGGACTCTGAAATTTAATCTGCTTGCTGTGTTCTTTTCATGATTTTTTTCCTATACATTATTTTTTTGTAATGAAGCTATTTAAGTGATATAGCACATCTGGTTGTTGTTTTCATATTAAAAGCTTATAATAAGCTATGTCTTGCAGTATGAAGTGGTACCACTTCTTCTGGAGTCTTTTGTCATAATGTCATGGTTACTTAAAAGATAATTTCTACTTACTCTTTTTTTAACATAGAATTTAAGGCTGACACTCTCTGAAATTGTTTCTTCTATGCATTTCATAGCAGTATTTACAAAGATAACTTGATATTTTTTTTCAACTAGGAAGAAAGAGGTATTTTCTTAAGGTAGTGATTTTTTTAAAAAAAAAGAAAATTGAACATATTATTTTTGCCATCTAGCAGAGCAGATAAAAGGCAAGGTATAGAAATTGCTAAACATATTTAGAGTTTGATTGGGTTGCAAAATGATTATAGGTTAACATATGGGCTGGATATTTAACAGTAAAACAAATAGCCCCTTGAAAATATTATTATGTACTTCTGTGCACCTTCAGGCACTAAAAAAAAATTGACAGTCTGCCTGTAGAGAAATTAAAATACAGGGTACAGACTTCCAAAATCAGCTTATATAAAACCTGATTTCAGCTACTGATGATTTTACTGAAGCCCTGTGTTCTTCATTCAATCACCTTGGAGTCCCAGCCTAAAGTTAATCTTGAGATACTGATGCAGGACTCCTCTACAGCAGAATTACCCGTAATTGCCTCAATTCCTGCTGACTGGTTATTTTTGCACCAGTGACTCAAATTAGGCACAGCTGGCCCTAGCAAGTTGGAGTTTAATAACAGCCAATTGTCAGAAACTAGCTGACGGTCAATGTTTTTGTCTCAAACGGGTGAAAGGAACAGTGACAGTTCTCCCTCCTCTCCCTTCCCTGCCCCCAGACAAGTAGGTATCTACTTTCTGAAGCTCAAGAAACAGTAAACTGAGTAAGCTTCTTCCTGTGGGGAAATGTTCTTGTCTTGCTTCTGAACAGTTGCATAATATTGAGGCACCCATGCTAGCCACATGAATATTTGATGGGTGATAACAACAAAGTAAAAAAAGGACTCATTCATTTTTGTACACAGGCATTGTACACTGACCCAATGCAACTTAAAAAATAATATTAGATATAATCTGAGAGACTTCTTACCAGAGGATTCAGTCACTGAGACTGTAGTGAAATCCTTGCTTTTGAAAAGAGACTGACAGCCCTTTCATAGAGCCATTGGCTGATTTTACCAAAAAAAGACATTGAAATACAAAATAATGAAGTAGAAGTCCACAAATCAGCCAGAAGGAGAATCTTACTGCTGAAGAGGAAGCTGTCTGTGGATCTTCTTTCCCTTCTGGTTGCTGCTTCTAGCAGCAATGCTATGATTTTTATTTTCAATAAAATGGTATCTGGTGCTTTTTCTCTTGGTAGAGATGGGAATGTCTTTTGTGGCAAACTTGGCAGTACCACTTTTTGTGACAGCTCTGTCAATAGCAAACTGAAAAATATTTTGAGAAATCAGCTGCTGAGTAATTCCATGAATTTATGATGTGTAGTTGCAAGACAGGGCTTCAGCTGCATCTGGTTCTAACAAAGTGTACAAGCTTTTTAAAAATTCCCTATTCCATTTCTTGCTGGCTGTATTGTAACAGAACATGCACACTTGTTCCTGTGTATGAGAAGCTTAGATCCATTACTGCATTTGCTTCAGTGCTCACCTGTCTGAATAATATGAAGGAATCCCTTGAAAATAATTAATGTTGTATCAAACAAGTCCACTGATGACAAAAGCCAAATCCCAAAATTAGCCAAAGTGGAAAAACTGTCTTTGAACAGTACCAGTGTGCATTCAAAAGCAATTTGCAATGCAAACAGAAACATATGAAATAGTGCTAAATATTTGCTATCAGAACATTTAGTGAATCCAAAGATATTTGCTGCTTATGTCTGTCTTCATTATTTTGTGAGACCTTTAAAAATCACAAATGCCAACACGGAGACATTATATCAAGACATCCCCAAGGGTAAGTTGAATAAAAATTCCCTAGAGCCTATAAATCTATTTGAAGGTGATAACCTAATCACTCGTATGCCTGTCAAATCTCAAGGAAAGTGATAAGTAAAACAGTAATTCTATGAAATATGGACTTTTACTTACCTGGCTTGACCTTTCCTCCTGCTCTTTAACCTTTCTGCCCTTCAAGTCTCAAAAAATGGTTGCGTACAAAGAATAACATAATACAGACTTATACTTGGTAAGCTGGAGATGTTGAGCACTTCAATACTGCATTGAATCTTTCACCTACTGAGGATCTGTTTGGAAGCCAACATAATAAAATGAGCATAATGCGGTTGTATTCAATTGACCATTTGTCCTTTTGTGAAAAGAAAGGTTCCATGGGACAACAGGCCCTATATGATACTTTGAAGCTAAATTTTTGAAGTAATGTGGCCAAAAAAAATGTTAGCTAAGGTTGTAGTGAGCCCTATACTGTCCTAGTTAGCTTCTTTTAACTTTAAACTGGGTCATTCCTCTGTACTACTCAAGCATTTCTGTGTAGCAATTCAGTCAGCAATACAGAGAAACCCAAAAAACTGAACAATAAACAATTGAATCAAGGTCAGAACAACAAGTTAGTTTGAATCACCTTTCTTTAATCCGTGTCGGTCCACAACCTCTGGTGACCTGAATGGAAACCAGCTGTCAGTGTAAAAGCTTGACCAGTTCTTCTTAATGAGAATCCTTGTTTTTCATAGATATGCTTAATAAACATTCTGATTGAATTCATGGGCCAGTCAGGTATCCTAAATGATGGAAAGGATGATTAAATTTTAAAATTACCAAAATGACTGAGGGATTAAAAAAAATACCTGCAGTCTTTAATGACATGAGAGTTTTATACAAAACTGACAACAAAAATCTGACAATAAAGATCAAAAAATTGCACACCAAATTCAACATTTGAAGAAAAAATATTACTAGATTTTTTGCATTAATTATTTTCTACTTAGTAAAATAAGATATATTAATGCTTGACTGAGCACTATTTCACATACAGAAAATGATCATATTCATTTAATTTAAGCTCTCTAATCAAAGTTGTAGTTTGAACAATGGTACTGTGAAGTTCTACAGATTCACTTCACTATATTCATGCTATTCCCATTAATTCAGCAGGTATAGTCATATAAAGATATGCACATAAGCTCTTAAAAACAGGGACTCTATGAAAACTAATAAGTGCATTAACCATTTTAATTTTAGCTGGTACTCAGTCTTGAATACAATAAATTCAGTATACCATAAATTACATTNCCCGAATTTGCAAATACTGTGTATGAAACAAATAAAATATATGGGGAGAAGTGCAAGACTATAAACTTCACAAGTGGTTCTGAAAATTATATTTTTACAATTTAGATGACAGTTTAACTTGGTTCCTTCAGGAGCCTATTCTTAAGAATACCTTGTGTGAAGCTAAAATCCTACAACTGATCCTGTTCAGCAATCAGCTTGCTTCCTACCATTTGTTCCCTCCTTTTTTGGCCAGCTCACAGTGTAATCAAATTCCTGCTAGCTCTTGTATACGAATTCCGTGGGCTATTTCATGTATGTGTTTGTACTGATGAATTTGTTTGCATAGTCCTTTGTCTTACAGAACTCCTGTTTTTATTATGTTACATGAGCTACTGCTCATCATGTTTTTCTTTATTCAAAAATAAAGAGTGTAGAGGAAGCTGGCCAAGAGATTATGGAATGCCTTCATTTAGATTCTGGGAAATTTTCTATTAGTTTTTTTTCTATGAGCTTGTCCAATCTCTTTTGGAAGTCTATACAAGATGTCTTGGTTTATTTGTGTTTTTCTTTATTTGACAGGAAAAGGTCAAAAAACATATATATTAGGGAATGATTAACCAATATCCATGTTAGAACAGCACCTGAATTATTTGAAATGTATTTGTAGATATCGTGCTAGTTTCTGCCTGGGACTTTAGTACAATGTAGTCTGGTGATTCTTGGTTCTTGTCAGGCCTTGTTGAATTTTGAAGATGTTGGAGAACAGAATAAGATATTGCAGTGGATTTCAATTTCTAGATGCTTACTTGAACTTGAACTCCAATAATATATTTTAATGTACTATTATTTGCATGCTTGTAATGCCATAGTTGAGCTATGAAAATCATGTTTTCTATTTTATGCATTATGTGTAGTACATACTTTGTATGTATTAAACTGTGTGATTGCAGGAGATCACTTCAAGTCTAGAAAAAGACTATTTTTTTTTTTTTTACCTTCACATAGGTTTATTTTTCCCTTGTNCATATAAAGATATGCACATAAGCTCTTAAAAACAGGGACTCTATGAAAACTAATAAGTGCATTAACCATTTTAATTTTAGCTGGTACTCAGTCTTGAATACAATAAATTCAGTATACCATAAATTACATTCATAAAAGAGTATATAAAGTATTTCTTGAGCCATAAGTAATTAGAGTTGGGGATGTGGAATCAGTTGAAGACAGAATTTTTTTTGTGCTACAAAATCAGTGGAGTACATAGTTCTCATGAAAGCACAGTTTGCCCTCCTATTATATATTTCCAGCTGAGCCACATATGTTGTTTGTTTCTTC
>VXBJ01000127.1:1014381-1036616 GCA_013400055.1 Nycticryphes semicollaris | reverse complement strand
ATATTAGGGAATGATTAACCAATATCCATGTTAGAACAGCACCTGAATTATTTGAAATGTATTTGTAGATATCGTGCTAGTTTCTGCCTGGGACTTTAGTACAATGTAGTCTGGTGATTCTTGGTTCTTGTCAGGCCTTGTTGAATTTTGAAGATGTTGGAGAACAGAATAAGATATTGCAGTGGATTTCAATTTCTAGATGCTTACTTGAACTTGAACTCCAATAATATATTTTAATGTACTATTATTTGCATGCTTGTAATGCCATAGTTGAGCTATGAAAATCATGTTTTCTATTTTATGCATTATGTGTAGTACATACTTTGTATGTATTAAACTGTGTGATTGCAGGAGATCACTTCAAGTCTAGAAAAAGACTATTTTTTTTTTTTTAACCTTCACATAGGTTTATTTTTCCCTTGTCATATAGGAAGGTGCCTCTAGACTCCAGTACAAATTTATGTAATTTTCATTATTGGTAGGCTTCATTCTATAAGTTGTAAAAGACGCACTGCTGTTTGTATAACAATTTTATTATCAGTAGCTTTTAGTGTATTTGGTATTCCCCTTAGTTTGTGGTACCAGTCTTCGGAGTACTAAATCCAGACTGGCATTTCTTCTTTTATCTATCAATTTGGATTTTTTTTTTTTATATATATATATACACACATTATATTTAGAAAATTTAAGGCTAGAAGAAACCATCTGTGGTCATACAGTCTGACTTCCTGCTTTACTTAATTAGAGAATTTCACCTACATCAAATCCCAAACTTTCATGACTAAGCCCAGATAGCTTTTTGAAAGGCACCAGAAGTAAACTGGAAGGTAGGTCATAGCTGATAAGTTTTGTATAGGACACAAACATATAGGGGCTTTTTGTACTGGTTGCAATCAGCCGAATAGAAACCACCTGTGAGGGAAGGAGGGTCCTCAGGCTGCTTCAGCTGGTGTTGCCCTGTGATGGCTCCCAGTGTGTCAGCCCTCCTGAGCTTTCTTGATCAGCTGAGGACTTTCCTTCGAGTCTGGCTGGTGTTTAGCACTCTGCTAGGTAATGTGAGCAGTCTTGTCTCTGGCTTTTAGCTTCTCTGTGCATCTTGGTTGTGGCTGCTTTCCTTCATCTCACTCCTCGTTGCTGTTAGCCTAATAATGTATAATGCCCATGGAGCCCAGCTATAGTGCTGTACTGCGGTTAGTGGAAACATTCCATGTATTATCTGATATAGGACTCTGTTGTAGGGTCAGCTTCTGTTGGAGTTAGGTACTGACTATATCTTTAGCTGTTTTTAATTACTTCAGAGGTCTTTAATCAGAAGACCGATGTTAAGCTTTTCTTAAAATGTATATCTGGCCATAGGAATTCTTTATGTCCAATTTCTTTTATCACACTACATACTTACTCACAAGTGACTATTCTAGCCCTCCTTATTTGTGTTGTCTGCTCAAACTCTATTACAATTTCAGTAAATATGGGCTTATTTCATTTATGTATTTTTACTGTTAGTAAAAAAATCCCAGAAAAGACTTGCCTCAAAATGTCAGATGGTTTTCCATTTCACTTTAAAAGAATAACCTTTTTTTTTTTTTTTTTTTCCTGACAAAGTGGAGATTATGTACTTGGTATTTTCCTTGAAATGTACAGTAGGTGAATAGTTCAGCAGTTCCGTTAAAAGACCTCATTAGGCAAGCTAATTAAATGTGGCTGGAGCAGAGCACGTTTTATTTCTGGTGCAGAAGCTGACTTCTAGTTGACTTATCTTGAAGATGTATCTGTGTGTCTTTTTACATGCCAGAAACTTTAACTAGCCACCATAAGAAGTACAGGACCATTATAGAAGCATACCTGTTTCAGAGGTACACTGCTTTGTTTTTAAAATGTTAATTTTATTGTCTGTCTTAGTTTTTCTCCTGTAACCTTATTCAGTGCCATCTGCTCTTCAGTTTGAATTTTCTCTATTTTATTTCTGTCTTTGGTCTGTACTAGCAAGAATCTAAGTTTCTACATGTTTCTAAGATACCGGGTCCACTTCTGATGATGCATATTGCAAATAAATGAAATTTACTTATCTGCTACTGTTACTGCAAATATAAGCATCCATAGAGACTCATAAAGAAATGAAGCATTTCTCCAGACACTACCTTTCGACAGTTTAGAGACTTTAATCCAGCTTTTCAACAGGAGACCTTTTTGAACTAAATTTATGTAGAAGTACTGTAGCTTAACTAACATATTTCTAAGGAGCTCTCTTGGATTTTATTAAGTTACAGAAAATCCAAATGACACGTGATTATTATAGTCTTTGGGGTTATAGATTGGAAAATACATTTATCAAGTACTTAAGGCCATGTGAGCCTTCCAGATGGGGGATATCCTTTGATGCCAGAGGTATAGTATAATAACAGGATTATTGCACTAGCACATTTGCTTTCTTAAGTCTCTTAGCTATGATTGGTTGCCAAAGCATATTTCATCAGCTTTATTTCTTTGTGTTTCAGTTTGTAAGAAAAATCCAGATTGTAATTTACTTCCAGGAATAAAAGTTGGTTTATGATTTCTAGTAGCTGAATAAGGGCAGGGGTTATCATAGTACCTGTTGCAAACAGGCCGCCTAAACTCCTTGAGCCCAGAATTGCACCACTGCTCTACTGGAGTTTTGGGTACTCCCTTTGAGTCCTCAAATACCTCATGGATTTGGAAACATAGCAGTGATGCAACCAAAGACTGTCGTGAGCAGCTGACCTGAACCACAGCGTACACTGTGATAACGTCTCTTCAGATTTTTGTCCGTGTTTTGTAGGTGATTAGACAGATGTAATTGGCAGATGTTACTCGTATGGCGTTTTGACTCTCTGCAGTAGTACAGTAAGTTTGTGGAACTGACAGACTCCTCACTGAAGTAATGTGCTTGATGCACAAATAAATGCATCCATTGCACAAGTTCATGCAAAAACTACCATATGTTTGATGGTAGCTTTTGCCACAGATTAAATTTACCGTCTTTTCAGTGTTTGGGATTTCCAGGTTTTCCCAAAAGTCAGTTTTGCGGACCTATTTTTTTTTTTTTTAGAATTGTTGATCTGCTTTGTCTTTCTGTAGACAGGGTTATTATTTTGCATGATCTGTGATACTAGCAGTTCAAAACGAAGTGAAATTTGATTATTTCTTCAAGTCTGGCACCAAACACAAAAATGAAGTCTTAGCTTAGGACAAAAAAATTATTGTGAAAACTGTGAAGAAATCAAATTTCCAGAGTTTGCATGAATCTTTGGTGCTTTTTAAATATTAATCATTATTTCTTTCACTGGAAAACAGAAAAATATATTATTTATTAAAGTGCTGTCTTAAGAGCCATTTTCTCTCCTCTGGAGTTCTGTACTTTCAAACCTGAAGTCTGGGTGATAGGATATTTTAAAATAAGTCCAAATAACATTGAAGTGAAAATACAACAATATAAAATATCTCAATTTATTTGACATTATGGATTACAAAGGTATTTGTATCCTATAACTATTATAACATGTTTTTCAAGGCTTTAAAAAACCATAAGAGCGCAACCTTTGATCATTTTAGTTTATGTAATTAGGATATTATCCTCTAAGATATTTTTGCACTTTTTTTTAACAGTGAGGTGATGTAAAAGATGTAAGATTTTGCTCCATATCTTACAGTTAACATTAACTCATTAACATTTTTTTTTTTTTTGAAAGCATATTGAGGTCACTTATTGCCCTGGCTTTTGCTAGGATTTATCTGTCTGCCAGCAGCATGTGGGAGTTGTGCTGGAAGAGTTTTTGAATGAGTCAAGCTTGCTTTTATCACATCTGAAAGCAAGAATTTGAGTTGTTCGTGAAATTGATTGCAAAATATTTTACTGCCATAATTTTTAGGATAAGGGAGGACTTTTAAACTGTAATGTCCTTAATAGTAGGCAATTAACAAGTAGATAAATTGTGGAGAAAAAAAATTAGTTCAGTTTTTAACTGATTCACTTTTAGTCATTCTCTATCAGTGTTCCAGAAAAAGCATTAAGAAGGTGAAACCATTTCCTGTAATGCAGAAGAAGATAGAAAGATTCTTAATAAAAATACTAGCAGTTACCAATGTTTAATTTTTCAGCAAATTTATTGGTATACTGAAGATTTTTAAAAGGGCTTTTACTAGCATATCCACTGGCATGATGATTTGCAGCATCAAGTTAATGTACATTTTAAAAAACATTTATTACAATTGCCATGAAAAAACCCAAACCTTTTTTGGTTGTTTAGTTTGGCTGAGTTAGTGTTTCTCCAGATGAACCACATCCTGAACTGCACTGGGTGATTACAGGCAATTAGATTTAGCACGAGAAAAATGACTGGCTGGGAAGAGGGGGAAGAGAAAGTGTCTGGTTTTGGCAGGTGCCTAAAGTTCGAATGGACAAAGCTGAAGGTGAAACTGCAACTCTAAATAACTGCACCCTCCTTTACTCTGAGTTGCACCCACATTCCACAAACTGGCTGCTGATCCTCATAGGCTGGTTTCTGCCTTGTTAGATCCACATGGCAGACTGAATGGGGCCACCTCTACTGGCGTTTCAGTAGCCTGCATCTGGCATAAGGCAAGATGCAACTGTAACAAGATGGTATGGTCCTTACCTGTAGCTTCTGTTCTCTACTTAATGTGTACTGGAAGCAGAACAGCCTATATCCCTTGGAGCTCTGCTTTCTTTTGCAGAGGATAAGGAAGTGGGGATCAGGCAAGTGTCAGCGTGCTTCCTTGTCCAAGCTTATTCTTAAAATAAAATTGTTAAAATCATAGCAGGGTCTTACACTGTGCATGCATTCATATCAGCTACTTCAGAAGGCATTAATCTTAGTAGAAATCCTTCAGTCATATAATGTAAGCTCCTGTAAGTCATATAATGTTCCCAAATGAATGAAGCTAAAAGCTTCAAGCTTCTGGTCCATGGGAGTATAGAAACACTGCTGGGAACCTGTCTGAGCAGTTCATTGAAAACCACTTGCTTCAGGCCTGGATATTTTCAGCCTCTGCACCTTCATATATTATTGCCTGTTGTGGTGCTTGAGGGAAAATGTTACTGTCATTATTTGAAGGCTCTGGCATCCTTAATAGGTACTCACTACCTGCTTCAGTGCAGGAGAAATACGCTGCACAGAGAACCCTGCACCTAAAGGTACCATATCTGAGGATAGTTCTAAGGTTAAACAACATAAGTGTTTACATTACATATTTTCCCGTTTAGAGCAAACCTTAAATATACTGGTGCCAGTATTTACAATTCTGTCTGTTTCTCCCAAATGTTAGGGAAAATTTGCTATGAACAATCAAAGAGTTTCTGATTAAAACAATAGAAGAGCTAATTCTGGATTAAGGAAGCAGTAGTACGAAGCTCTGAACATACACTGCTGATTTATTGTTAAATGTCAGTGATGACTGTCAGATTCAGGGAGTTACTTTAAGTTTGCTGAGGACTCTTTCACCATCTTTATTACCTAGTAGTGGCCTTAATGGCTGATAATAAAGACCAGTCCAAGCCCAGACTCTGTTCCCATTTGGGAGATCTAGGGAAGGTGTGTTACAATAAGGCAAGTTGGACATGGACCTGTTGGAATGGGTCCAGAGGAGGGCCATGAAGATGCTCCGAGGGATGGAGCACTGCTATGAAGACAGACTGAGAGAGTTAGAGTTGTCCAGCCTGGAGAAGGTTGTGGGGAGACCTTATAGCCATCTTTCAGTACTTAAAGGGGGCCTATATGAGAGCTGGAGAGGGACTTTTTATAAGGGCATGTAGTGATAGGATGAGGGGAAGTGGCTTCAAACTGGAGGAGGGGAGATTTAGATTAGATATCAGAAAGAAATTCTTTCCTGTGAGAGTGGTGACACTGACCCAGGTTGCCCAGAGAAGCTGTGGATGCCCCATTCACGGAGGTGTTCAAGGCCAGGTTGAATGGGACTTTGAGCAACCTGGTCTAGTGGGAGGTGTCCCTACCCGTGGTAGGGGACTTGGAACTCTATGATCTTTAACGTCCCTTCCAACCCAAACCATTCTACGATTCAAAGTATTTAATGCTACTTTTGTTGTAGGTTCCACACACACTCTGACTTCTGTTATAGTGCTTTATGAGTGATGAAATATGATGGTGATTACTGGACGCTAACAAACCTGTATTCTGTGCATTTGTGTAACTACTACCTGAATTTGTATTGCCTTTTTACGTTATTTTTTAAAGTATAATCACTATTAACAAAAGGAGTCCTGCTGGCTGTTGATTCTTCATGGTAACTGGTATTGTAAGCATAGCATGTGATTACTTATAAATTAAGCGTGCTTGTGCTTGCAATGCAAGGGTAGTTTGATAGTTTTAATATGTTCTTCCCTGAATGGTTTCATAGAATAGAAACTTGTCGTGCTTAAGTATGCCCATTTATGTAATCAGATAGTGGTACCTTCCTTGTTCGAGCTTTCAGGAGTCTGTCTCATCTGCTACATTTTATGTGCAAATGACACGTTGCCTATTTTGCTTCTTGCAGCTTGCTGTTTCATTGTCAGTTTATACATTTCATGAGGTCAAAACTGAAATTACATATAATAGAATCTGTTTCTTTGATCAGCTAGAAAGACAGTTTATGAAACCAAGAAGTCAATATATTTGTTAGGGGAGAAACAGAAAAAGGCTGTGTAACCAATCATTTTGTTTAGAGAGTCATTATACTTTTGAAGATGAATGATACTTCTAGTAAAAACATAAAATCTGAAATAAATATGTTTTAATTTGGACAATTCAGGATAAGTTTGTAGTCGCTTTGATGATTATTTCTTGGACTTCTACATTAAATGTATTTTTATTCCAACTCATCTTTTCAAAAAGACAACTTGAGTTCAGAAATAGAAGTGCATTTGTTGAATTAATAGTTTATCCAGTAATTCAGTAGATTGAGAGGATATTAACTTTGAGATGTTCACATATGTCTGTGCATCACTGTGCCTGTTTCTAGTTATGATCATTTAATTCATTCTGCATCCAGCTCTTGCTTCAGCCTTTCATCTCATGTTTGGCTTGTGAGGTAATTGAGTGTAAACTGAATACATTCATCAAAATAATTTACTTCCATGTTTGTAAGACATCCAGTATTGTGTAAGCTCAGCTCTTTATTAAGTTGCGCTAATACAGAAATTTTTAATTGGAAAAAACAAAACAAAACAAACAAAAAAAAAACCAAAACCTTTGAAAATTATTTTTGCATCTTTGTTAATTCAAATTCTATTTCTTTCTGCACCTTATATATTCAAGAAAAGCTTAAGGCACAACTTTAAATATTTGTTACACAATTGGTTTAAGGAACATTTTTTAAGTATTGTATTTTTGTAAATATAACCATTATGTGAAAATATGTACTGACTCTTCAAAACTACTCCTTCTTATTAAACCTTTTATCTTTAACAGCTGTAACCATCTTAAATAGACTCCACAAAGAAATATGGATCACTTTCTGTCTTTACAGACTGACTTATTTAGGTCTTATCCTTACAAGAGTGTGTTGACTAAAAATAGTCTGGAATAAAATATTTTCCTCCTACCCAAGGTTGGAACCCTTTCACTAAGATGTCTGCTTGACTTTCTTTTTTCTATAGGAGCTGAACACCATACCTGGTTTTTTTCTTATAATTTGATTGGGTTTTATTATTATTATATTTGTTTCCTGAGAGAAACAAAGGGCACCTGCTGTGCATTGGGGGGAGATACTCAGCAATGTCTCATTTTGTCACCAAAGGAAATATATGTGGAGAAGTTCTCTGGATTGCTGGTGATTCTCCAAACATGAAAACTTGCTACTTCTACCACCCTCACCCCCAATATTTTTTAACTGTTTAGGGGATTCAGCATCCAAACTTCTTACTAGTCCAGTCTTACAACTCATTACCCTTTTGATCTCAAATTCCTACACAGTTAATCTTACTAAACAGTATCACTGCATGCCAAGAAACCTCATTTGTATTTGCCAAGTCTTGAGGAGGGTTACCCATTTCTCATATTAAAATTTTGTAACATTAGGTACTCCTTAGAAAAATCTACTTGGTTTCCAATTTTTTAGGATACCTGGAACTTTGTCAGGGGGAAGAGAAGAAATACACAGAAATAATAGAGGTGATTAATGTTAATGTTGGTTTTGTACGTCCATCTCTGCCTTTTGCAGTACTTCTCTTATCTTTAGCAGACAATTTAAGTTATCTGTATGTGACTTATTTGTATAGCCCTAATTAATAAGAATGAGATTGTGTTCTTAACCCCAACACTGGAAAACATGTTTAAAAACTCATGGTTTTGACCAAGTTACTGTTTTTCACTCAGAAGTGCCAGCTTTCTGTAGAGAAAGCAACTCCAATAGCAAGCCCACAAAGATTTTTCTTGAGTCATTCAAATAAAGTTAAAGATTGTACATCCTTGGATTAGCATCTAGTTTTTACAGTGCAAACAAAGATAAAGAAAGCAAAAGCTGGAACACATCCAACCACATAACATAGAAAATGTCATGGTAGCAAAAAAAGTTCTAAGCTTTAGGAAGCTGTAGTGCTAATTTGATCCCTTTATGGAGAATACTTTAAGAGGAAGCTTCAGACTGCGACAAATCAAGTGACTGTGTGTTACACTTTTTTTTTTTTAAGTACTTCATCAAGTGCAACTAGGCATATGTATGGTACCTTTTGATCTGTCATTTATATTAAAAAATGAAAATACTTCATTACTGTGAAATTCCGCTCCAAATGTTCTTGGTGGACACATGAGAACACAGGGAAGTCCTGACATAATAGCTTTTCTTGACATAATAAACTGTATCTCAACTGAATATCAACCAGTCAAAAATTGTAGTTTGTTTAAAGAGCAAAACAGTTTCCTATTTTGGTGTAGAACAAACACAATAATGTACAAAGAATATTTTTGGCTGATCACTTTTTTCCCAATATATTTACAGTATTTTTGTTTATTCTCTTTTAATTTTTTTGCAGTTTAATGCAACTGTATCTATAAGGGTTTTTCACATAAGAGTGGTTTAGTTTTTTGCTTCAAGCCTGGAAATTTTTTCTCAATGTTTTTTTACTCTCTACAGCAAAAGTGAAAAAGAGAAAGCCAGAGAAAAACAAACTGAATGTTCTCTGTTTATAAGTATAAGCATAATTTATTCCTTGAAGGGTAAACTGCTTGACTTTAACTGAAAATATCCCTTGAACAGTTTTTAATGAAGGAATTTGGAACGAAAATAATATTGGTAGAAAAACAAGGAAACGCAGACTGTTCATGATTGTTTCCAAATTCAGTAACACTTAGCAGTTACATATATTCTGTCTTTAATTACATATCCCAGTAAGTGTGACATGTTTACCTAAGGCAAGGATTTATTTTAACATGTTTTAAAATGCTTACTGTTGTAAAATGCTTTATGAAGAAAGCTTTTATTGATGCTTTAGTGAATTCAAGAAAAATAATTGAGGACTAATGAAAGTAGGTGCTAAAATACTTCTGAATGTTGAGTCCTTTACGTGGCTACCATTAGAAGCTGCCACACTAACAAAGCTGCCCAACTTTTAGCCTGAAACAGAAGAAATTAGGAACTTGTAATCGAGGCGTGTCCAATGGCATAGGTATGATTGGTGATTTTAGTTCAGTAACCTCAATAAAACACTTGTGATCCAAGTGAAAAATAATAGCATTTCCTAGTTGTGAAGATAGCAATAAAACCCTGAAAAGAGAATCAGTCACAAATTAATAATAAAGTATGTGCACACTAGTTGAAGTATAGCAGGAATTTTACAGCCACAAAATACAGAAGGTCTTTGTTATTAAGAATTCATATGTTATAGTTTAGAACATTTTATTTATCCATACCTCTATTGACTTAAAATCTTTGGCTTAAGGCTGTGTCTTTCACAGTCCGCAGTACAATAGGGCATGATCACAGCAAATCTGTAAAATGGTAAAATGATAATATTAGAAACTCAAGATCTGAAGAAGGAAGAAAACTTCTTCCCTGAAATTGCCATTGTACAAGAAAGAGGCAAGAGGGGAAACATCAAAAAAAATAGTTTAAAAGCCCCAAAACAGGCAAATTGTATTTTGCCCAAGTAGCATTGGAAAAGTAGTGTTATACATGGATTCTCTTTTACCACTCGTATATACATGCATAGGTGAAAACTTGGCTATTCTATTAGGTTTAATTTTATAAGCTTTCGCAAAGCTATAGTATTTGTCTCTATGGTGGTGGCAGTGTCTATTAATGTTATCTTTCGTGATTTCATCTTCTCATAATGTCTGAGAGCTCTGCTTTAAACTAGCAGTATGTGATTGTGACTGGTGAGATAAAAATTTCAGTGAGATAGAGAAAGCTCACGCTACTATGTGTGACAAATTGCAATGACAAGGCTGTGTTGATAGCAGCTTATGATGTGAAATGAAATCACAACCACAATACCATAAAGATGTGTACTTAGGGCATCTTTACAGAGCTCAAAGTGAAAGAAGATATGGTCAAAATGTCTAGTAGACACTGTGTTCCTTTCCTGCATTTCTTTTTATTGCTAGAGCTGGCCAGTACTGTTCCATAAAAATACTTCATGTATTTCAGATTTTGTTGTTGTTTGGCATTGCTGTGTATCTTTATCCCAGCTCCTGTGTAATGGATGCAATAAGCATCTAAAAATTAGCTAAATTCACTATACAAAGATAATATTTGTTGGAGTGTGAAAGTTAGCCATTTGATTTGATTCATTCAACTGGCTGAGCAATCCGCTTGAAGAATAAACAGCAGGAAAGGACAAATAACTGAGCAGTTACATAATGTGTTCTGCGAAACTTCAGGAGTTTGTATTAAGTTATTCATATTAGCTATTTATACAGCTTACAAAATGCAAGCTGGCAATAGAAGCAACTCTGTGAAGTCTGTTCTGGACATTAAATGTAAAATTCAGTTGCCTAAATACTGAACTATAAGGCTTTTTTCTTCTTTTTTAATATTTATAGGTATTTAAGACAGCTTTGTCTTAAATGACTAGCAGGTATGAGACACGATGGAAGGGACACCAGTGTCGTTCTGGAGCAGCAGCTGGAGGCTACATATGAGCATGTAAAATGGCACAAGAAACCTATAGTTAAGCAACTGAATTATTGAGTAGTGACCTTTATGGCAGCTGAGATTTGGGGTTCTAGGTGGAAAAATAAATTGTCTCCAAGAATGACAGGAAACAGCCATTGAGAAATGGAAAAAAAGCACGTTTCAGAATTTATATATTTTTTAATAATCTCAAATGTTATTAAGCCCTTAGGAGGAAAAGAGTGTCTCTACATCAGGACAGAAGTTTGGAGGTTTATGTCCTTTCAGTATAGAAAGATGTGCATTCAGAGCACAGTTGCAGGGATTCTCAAAATAATTTTAGTTTCCTCATAGAATCTGCTAAATAAATTGTGATTGAAGAGGTTTTTCATCTTTCTGAATAAGTAATGCATCTCTAATCAAATGGAGGAGGGGAAAGCAGGCTATATTCATAATAATTATTTCATTAATTTTATTTGCTTTATTGTTTATTAATTTTGTTGTAGATTATTCTTGTTAGCGTTACCGTTCTAGTTAATCACCATTCGAAGGATAATTGTCAGGTTATCTCTTCTACGGTTGTTGTAGATGGCAGTTTGCTTGCTAAGATTCAGACACGCTATGCTTCCTTTTAAAACCTCTGGTTTTGTCATTGATTTCTGTCCCATCACGCTGATTGAGTGTGCTCCACAGATATTCTGAGTACAGGCATAAATCAGTTAAGAAACTTCTTTGCACACTTCATTAAAAAATAAACGAAAGAAAAATTAACTTTTATATGAATTAGAACAGGTTTTTCCCCTATTATTCTCAGTACCAAATTACTGTAGGACAATTAAAACAATGGAAAATACTCTCCTAATGAAGCGGGAAGGGTGCAAACCAATAATTACTCTAAACAGCATTTCTGTTCCTGATTAAAGAGCAGGCAATAATTGATAATGGAGCATGCAAATATTATTTTCTACCAATAGGTGCCAGTAGAAGCTAATTAAGCTAAAGTATTTAATGACAAGTTTAAAGCAGATATTAGAAGAACACATTAAAAAGCCCCAATAAAATGCCTAAGTTATTTAGTGGCTTTTTAATGTCTATCTGCTTTCTTTGTGTTTGTCTTAGAAAGAGAAAGGTAGTCTTAAACCATATTCTGGGGGCAGAAGCGGGAAAGAATCGTTTTCTCACAGTGATTTGCAAAGTGCTTTTTTGCCTTCTTCAAAGCGAATGCTGAAATGAAGCTCGCATACGGCATGGGCAATGTACTGCATCAGCCTCCACATGCCGTCTCTGCAGTTTACACAGCCTCTAGCATCTGCTGCAGTTTAGCCATCAGCTAAGCAAAAAGAGCTGATTTGCATGGGACCTGTTCACGTTTGGCTTTCCAGATACATGAAGAGCGAACTCAGTAATCTAGATGCTAATTGTATCTTTTCATAATTTATCCTTTTAGGTAGGACATAGTGTTTCTTGTGAGGATTTTGGGTGCTGATGGCAAAGTTCTGTCCCTTCCTGATTCTCTTCCCTTTTGTTCAGTATATCTGAATACACACATCCCTTCCTTCTGTGTCTAACTTGTAGATTTTTTAAAATCAGTCTTCTTTTTCAAAGCAGAAAGTCTTTAAAGCTCTTTAACAAGCAAAATTTGCAAACAGCAGAGGGTGACCCACTGCAGTTGAATCTTGCCATTGCAGGATTCTGCAGCTGGAATTTATAGAGGAGGAAGGAAATAGTTATAGTGTGAGAACAGAGTGAACTGTTATTACAGTATTTCTTTAGTTGGATATTTCCCTGTAACCATCATAACGATATGTTTTGAACTCAGCCTCACCAAAATGTGACTAGCCAGCCTCATGTGAGTGTTTCATGAGCAAAGCCATAAGTATCACTTAGTTATTTTTTTTTTTATGCAACTCAGCTCTTACCCTTCTCCCTGTTTGATGCCCTGTTGTAGATGTCTGTAGCCAACCATGTAATTTAATCTCATTCCTATTCAGTCTTAATGGAAAGATGACCTTTCAACAGATTAGAATTGATTTGTTTATAAATCTGCTAGTCTTGTAAAAGCTGTGTTCTTACAGACAATAATTTTGCGATCATCTGGTCAGCGCTGATATTTATCAGTGTATCATAGCAGCTGTAATGATTTTTTTTAAGCTTCCTCTTTTTTCTGGGAACTGCGTGGTACAGACTTGCTGAGCACTTCCTCAGCCATGTTCTCTGTTGTTCTCCAAAGCTTGGACAGTGTCACATGTGAAGCATCCCTCCATCTAGCACATGAAATGCCACAGAGATAGTTCCCTCTCTTTTTTTTTCTTCTGCTCCCTGCTCATGGTCAGCTAACACATACACACTGAACAAGGTCAGACTAACAGGAGCGGTGCTTTCATACCAAACACTGCTTTCTATTCAGTTGCTTTATGTTAAATATGGCTGTACCACAATTGCAGTCCCTGTATATAGACTTGCTCCTGTAAAAAATTCAGATAGTATCTTGCTACTTTTTTGGGTACTCACCGGATTGAACCTTTCATCCCCTTTAAAGGCTGTATTTACTTTTTCTGTGTTGTTTGGGTGGGGTTTTTGTTTGGTTTTTTTAGAGCAATTGACTTGAAGGATGTTTTCTGTAAGCTGTTTTCTTAGGGATGAAAAGTAATGTACTTCTCAGGTTTACTAGGGAACAGGGAATTATTTGCTGTACAACATTTTCTTATTTGATTTTTGATACGAATTTTGATTTATGTGAGTTTTGTATCACATCAGTAGTAGCCTTAAATTTGAATGCAAGCATACAGATGTTTGTATAGAAAGGCAAATTTTCAGAAATATTAAAGTAAAATATACTGAGGAACATCCTGTTGGTGGCAGCAATAACTTATATTTGACTTGTTAGAAGTTGGGAAGATACGCAGCTACTATGCAGTCTGTAGTGACTGCATGTAATAATGGGCTTGCTGCGCATTTGAACGTTCTACATTGATTCTTATCTCTTAACAGCTATTTAATACAGACTTAAATCACACATTGGATGCAATGTACAGCTAATATTTTGGATAAGCTTGTGAATCTGGACAAAAGCATAGTGATAGTGCCATGTATGTTTAAATTTCCAGACCAGTGGCATTTTGAGGGGTATGTGGTGTGTGTCTTTTGGGTTTTTTTATTATTTTCTTATAGGAAGAAACACAATCCAGTGTTTGTGAGTTCTTGAGGGTGCAGTAGCAGAACTGCAGTTTCTTGTGGTCATAAGTAGTGCATTTTTGATACTTGATCTTCCAGGAAAAAATAGATTGGAATAATTAGTTGAAACAGTGTCTTACATAGTGAGAATTGTATAGTAACATACAGTGAAATGCATGGGGACCTGTATTTTAACACTAATTTACATTGCCAACAGTAATTGATCACAGAGTTCAGTTTGGGTTGAATACTCACTAAATTATTTGAAGTTGAATCAGGATGATTCTTTTAATGTTAAAACTTCCTTCTACTTCAGGTTTTGTAGTAAACTGTAGGTTATATAAAGCTTAATCAGAATTTCTCCTCACAAAATATTTAAATGAAAATTGAAGCAAAAAGAAATGGAAAGGGAAACCATGGCTCCTCAAAGAAGCATATTTGTTCTGAGGATGTTTAAAAATGTGTATACCTATGAGGATCTTCCAAAACCTGAATTCTTTTTTTCAGCTGAGAGAAAATGGTTCCCTTTTCATGAGGAAACAAAGCTTATCCTACCAGCCAAGATGACTTTTTCTGCATTTATAATATGAAAATATTTTTTCACATGCTACACTCTGATAGCATCATAGCAAGCATTATGTCAACACTGAGGACTGTATCACCTGAAACATAACTGCCAACTTGCACAGTAAACGCCACTAAATATAATTTGTGAACGTGGAGCTGTTCTGACCTCGCTCTTTGTTTTCCCCTCCCTTTCTTTCTAATGCAGCCCTTTGTGACTGTTTTTCTTGGATGGTAGAGCTGACAGTTTTCACATGACATACTGTAATTTCTCACCTTAGATACCTCTGAGAGAAGGGACCTGGAAGGCGGCTCCTCTCTAGAGATTGTGCAAGAGTTGTCTTTAAAACATGCTGTTCTTCCTCAACCAAAGCAAACAGTGGATATCTCATTATATTACTTCATTAAAATACTTGAAGAAGTCCTCAGAAATTTATAGTATTATTTATGTATATATATATCATTATATATGTCACTGTAGCATGGTATTATACTATAATACAGTAACAACTTCCGGTTGGACTAGATGATCTTAAAGACCTCTTCTATCCTAGACAATTCTGTGATTCTGCGAAGTTGTTTTGTGTAGGTACAAAAGGTGATACCTTTTGAAGACACATCTTTGTGTGCGTGTTTTTTAATGACTGTTTAAATGCTACAGGCCCTACTCTGAGCCAGGCAGTGCAGAGAATGATGCATAACTTAGCAATGCATTGGTACAGCAGTGGACTCCCAGCAGCAACCAGTTGTGCAGTGCGTCTGTCAGGGTTATGTGAGGTACAGATCTATACTTGGCAAAGGACAAAATCAGACCAGACAGAAAGCAGCTGTCCCCAAAATGTTAGTGAACTGTCATAGTTATTTTAATTTCAACCATCTGTACTCAAAAGGAAAACAGCCTGTCCAGAAGAACTCTGAGAAAATCTAGGTAAGGTAGCACCTGGGTTCTCATTGAGTTCTGGCTGCCAGTGGTTTTGTCATGATTATTACTTCCTGAGTAGTAATCCAAGATGTTAACTTTATTGTCATGTCTTTGAGAAAACCACAGCTGTTCCTGTTGAGTACAGTGTGCAATGCACAATTGTGTGTGTACGTGTAACTTCATCTCAGTACTTATGGTCCTTTTACTCCTAGGAGAAATTCTTCCTTTTCTGGTCCTTCCACTTCTGGAAGCAGACCAGCCCCAGTCTCTTTTGTGCTTTTCCAGCAATGTCACATGTTGTACCAGGTTACTCCAGAGCCAAAGCCGAATTTCACTAGAGAACGTGTTTCTGTTGGTTCATTGTTTACCTGGCTGGGGATTTTGTTTGTTTATTTGATCTCTCTCTACCACCCCCCATCTCAGATTTAAAGATGAAGTTAGGAAAAACACTTCAAATCAGTTTGCAGTGATGGAGGTTGCTTTTCCTTCTAGCTGCAAAGAAAAAAAAATTACTGACATTTACAATGTTTACAATATCCTAAGGCTTTTAAAAATGAAGCAAGTTCTTTTCAAAGAATTCCTATTTAATAGAGTAATTCTGACATCAGTAAATCAAACCAGAAATTTGCCCCTACCCCTTTTTTAAGCTACAGGATATGTGTTATGTATACTTCATGCCATGTAGGGTTTTTACAGAATCTCCTGTATTGCAGCTTTTCTGAACAAAAGCATAGCTTGCAAGACTTCTTTGGACAGTTGCAGAATATCTGTCCATGATCATTAACTTTCCTCAAGTACTTTGAACACACTGTATATTATTATTTCATGAATGCAAGTTATTTTGCATCCAGGAGTCCAATGCGATGTAACAAATAACAAAAATGTCTTGAGGTTTATATGAAGTCAGTCTTCCAAGCTTGTAAATATTTCTTATCTCAAGACATGGATACCTGTTTTCTCCTTATTTTGTTTTGTTAAATAGAAATTTGTGTCTTGGTGAGAAACTATTTCTTATTGTGGTATTATACCGTATCTCAATCTTAACTGAAGATAGGATACTTTTGGAATTAGTGTTAATGTGGTTTGTTGGTTTTGTGCTACTGCGCTTTGCAAAGGATGTCTTCCAATCTTTTGCGGATATAAAACTAGAAATTATATTCATTTTTTTTGGTCTTGAATGAATGCTTAAAGGATCTCCCTGCCAAGTTTTTCCCTTGATGCTTATTTTTAAGCACGAGCATTTAACATATTTGGCTGCAATGAGAAAGGAAAATACGAAGCACGTGCAGGCTGATTTTCTGCATTGTCTATATTTCCAGACAATTACAATAGCCAAGATCTATGCCTGAAATAAATACAGTTATTTTTATTGTTATGGATCTCTTTTTCATTATGTACACTGAATTGTGAGACAATTGTTTACTTTGCTGTGAACATTGATTCATAGCTTCCCATCTCCTCACAGCAGACACGACACAGCAGGGCAGGCGGGGATGTTCTGATTTGCTGGGTTAAAAGTATTTGCCATTTGAGGAACCAGCTACATTGGTTCTTACATACAGGTGCTGTGTTTTCTGAGCACTGAGGTGGGCCTCACAGGTTACGTGATTTTCATCTGTCTTAAAAAAATGTTCCAGAAGGCAAAGACTCCTTGCTTTGTGGCCAATAGTTTTTTTTTCTAGTCAAAATTCCTGTTGCTCACTGTACTGAGCTGAAGAGCTGCACAGCGTGCTGAGGCAACAAGCTCGTATTCATTCATCATCAGGTCATGATGACATCTAAATTTTTTAGCCTGCTTATTTTTCTGTCATGCCTTTATAACTATATAAAGGTTAAGGGAAAATTACTTGTTATTGGACTGGAGCAGCAAATTTTTTGATCTTCAAAGAAGTTATAGGTGCTCGTTCTCATCAGGTTTTTTTACATTCTGGTTTGAATCGTGTCTCCGTCATCTTACTTCAACATTTGAGGCTGTTCTTTCCAGAATAGAGCTGGTTGTGTTGGGTTATATTACATAGTTACAATCTCCACAGTGATTGATTTTACTTTGTGTATATGAATGACATTCAAGGTCATCACTGGGATTTAATTTAATTAAATTCACTTAAGATATCAAAAAACATAGCTGACGTGGCAGAAAGTAGAAACTTTGTGGGAAGCTGGATGGTGCAAAGCAAGGTGGGAAGGAGGTATGAGTGGTTGTTTTCTGTTTTTAAGATGGAGTTTGGCCTAATTTAAATTCTTAAGAGTATTAAACGTGCCACAATATATTGTGGAAGAATTCTTTGAGAATTCACTGACACTTAATGTTAGAGAATTTAAGCTGGTAGCTCTTCAGTGTCAGACCTTTGAACTAATTTGGTTTTGTTCTTCAGCTTACAAAGCACTTTATTAATTAGATTAGCCTGCCATGGTCTCTCAGCAATTTCAAATGTTAGTGGCAATAAGAACAAATACAATTAATTAATCCATACATATAAAAGGAAAGGGAAAAGTGGTCCGGTTACCCTGGCAGGAACAATTCTGCTCTAACCTCAGAGTCTCACTACAACTTGTTGTAGTTCTTTTTTTATGCAACCATGGGTTATGCATCTACTAGAAGTCATGGAAAACCTACTATGGCATATACTTTGAAATGTATTCCTATTTATAAAGCTGCAATCCAATTGTTTATTTGGAAATTACAGGGGGTACAAATTTTCCAATTCAGAAATGTGAAACTGACCTCAAGAGAACCTTATGTCCTTATTACAAACATTTAAAGTTGGCATTAATATTTATTTCAGTAATGTTGCTTCAAAGTATGGTCTAATGTTTTAATTTTGCGTGACATTTGAGAAGCAGCATAGTCTAAGTGATTTTCTATAAATACGTTGACTTCATAAAATTAAAGACTTTATTCTTTGGTGGAAGTTAATAGCACTGTTACCATGGAATACTTATTCCTTTAATTTCATGTGAATTTAAATTTTATGATGTTTGCTTCTCCAAGATTATATAATCCCTTTTTATTGAAAAGAATCACAATTATGCAAATGATCATATCCAAGGAGACAAGCAGCAATTAACTGCAAAAGACAGGCTGTTACCATAAGAGTTTATTCTCAATGAACATAACAAGACCTCTTTTAAAATAAACCTTTATTTAAAGAAATCAATTTGACATAGTTTTTGGAAGAAAGCAATTCATTCAGACAGAAGTTTCTCATTTTAGGATTATGTTCAGTAGTATCTGTGGGTTTTTTTTCTTTGACTCCAAATGTGTTATTTCTGTACATAGAAGATGGAAAGAGGAAAGCTTGAGCATCAGCATGGACCCTGCTGGCTTTGTTTCTAAGAAAGCCCGTAAGAGATTTGCCTTTCTACAGGAGACTATTAATGGAGCAAAATAATCATCTGTAAGCATGGAGATATGCAGTCGAATAGTCAGCAGTCACAGCTATGCAAAGGTAAAGTAATGCTCAAAAGAGCTGTGTGGACTACTACTAACCTCCCTACAGAAGGAATTTATTTGGATCAAATCATGTGCCATGTATTTTGCTTACACTCGAAATGGTGCCATAGTCTCCTGCATGCTTTGGAACGCAATTTAAAATGTTCACAGATGGCTTGAGAACATACTTAAGAGCCTTCTTCCCTTGGATATCTTCCCTGTGCTTGATGAGATACTTGCAACTGTAGGCAGTGCAAGTGCTTTTTTATATTAGAATTAATTTTCCTTTCCCATTTTCCTATGTAGTGAACTAAGAAGAGTTGGAGGAGGAGGAAATTGCAGCTAGTTTCTTCCTCAGTAACTTTGATACTATGAGATCCTAAAGAGCCTCAAGGGAGATTGTGGAAGGGAACAACATGGGAGTTGGAGGTGGGATTTGAGCCAGTCAGAGAGCAAGGAAAATGTGTCATAAATCACAGTGTAGAACAGCCACAAGGGCCTCATTCATGAGCTACCAAAATCCTCTCTGCCGCTGTATACTAGATAAAATATGTAATACCAAACGTGTTTTCTATTGCTTCTTTACAGGTAATAGGTAGATGTGGATAAAATCTGAGACTAGGGCTAGTTCCTCCATAAAGAAAAACAGACATTCTATTCTTCCTCCACTTTCTCTGAATGCTCTGTGTGTCAGCATTCGGAGCAGCCTGTGCAAGATCCATCTGACTTTAAGGAGGACTGTTGCATCAAACACAGTTTTTATTTGTACACAAGCTCAAGAAAGTCTGATGGCTGCCAAAAGTCTGAGGAATGTCAATAGATTGTGTGATTCAAATAACAAGAGCTGTTGGAAAGCTTCATGGCTACAGATAATTGTTGTTAGCACACTTTGGAAAATATTTCTTTTTGTGTCAGTGGATGGGCTGAGTCTAATGGTCTGAGGTTCAAGACGGCCAAGTGCCGGGTCCTACACTTGGGTCACGACAACCCCATGAAGTGCTACAGGCTTGGGGAAGGATGGCTGGAGAGATGCCTGGTGGATAAGGCCCTAGGGGTGCTGGTCAACAACCAGATGAATATGAGCGTTGGCCCAAAATCATTAATGTCTCACAGCTGGTATTACAAGCATTGCAGCTCAGACAGTTTCTGTTAAGTGAGGTAACTATATTTTGTTCAGTGAATATTAAGTATAAGGAGTGGGCTCAACCATTTCTTTAAAAAGAAATACACTTTGGAGATTGTGTCTGATAAAGTATAGAAAGGTCAAGGTGAAAGAGTTAACCAGACAGATGTTTCCTGCTCACCTTAGAGCTGTTTGTAATGGGCTTTCTCAAAAAAAGACCTCTTATTGTGTGAACTAAGTAAAACTTTTAAGGCAAACTGCCTGAAAAGCTGAGTTTCAACAAGCTGGAGCTTACTCTGTTTATGCTTTATTAATAAAAAAATCAAACCCCAGGCAGAAAGTGAGTGTTGATGATGATCACTTTATAATGCCTGTACAGTAAAATGAGGAAATCAGCTATCAAGATGCAATATAGACCGAGGGAACAAATGTATCTACTTCTGTTATTACATTGGCTCAAAGTATAATGTTTCAGCTTCTTACTTAGTTATTTAAGACTAAATACAAAGGACTGAAACCACTTGTAATTAAATCATAAACTTCAGAGAAATTGATATAGTGCACAGAAAAGTACTGAGCATTTTAAAAATAACTACGGTGTTTAACAGATAAATTCACTTGTGAGGAGTCCCTGTGTAAATTATCTATGGAGAAGTATTTTAAAACCTTAATAAAAACATAACCATGTTTGATCTCCTTGCTGATATAAAGCTACTAGGGAACAGGAAACTTAAGATAATGCAAAGATGAGAAAAAAAGGTTAACATTTGTGGAAAAGTTATTTTGAATTGCACAAGAAATGTATAATACTTGAAAAAGGTATTCATGTGCGTAACATTTATCTAAATACTATATTAAGATCTTTTCCCAAGAATTCTGTTGGTACGCATATGTCTCTTCTCTAATTTCACTATTTCAATTTACAGTGATGCAAACGCTCTTCCTTTAATATATTCTAGGTAGTACATTAAAAAAAAGTATCTTTAAACCCATAAGCCCCTAAAACCGTAGTGATACCGTTAAAATATATCTATATATACACACATATGTATATACATACATATATCTATATGTGTATATATATACAGATATACTGATGATCTGGAGAGAAGTTCTTAATGAAATTAATTATAACTTTTTAAATTTTTTGACGCAGCAGTCAGTGAAATATATCCTATAAGTAATAGCCACTGCAGTAATTAATTTATATAGCTGTTAGATAATCTGTACTTGCTTTCTGAAATTTCTTTTCCAATATGGAAAAATGTGCTCTCACAGCTAGTTCGAATTTTTTTTTTGCTCCTAGGTTCAGAGATTGGTTTGTTTTCAATTCTTCACAAATAGTTAACAGACTAAATGTAAACTAGCAATGTAGTAGGAGCCCCTGTGATTTTGGACGTTATACAACTGGCATGACAAAGCTGAACTACATTTAATATTTTTAACTTCCTTCTGGCATTTCTGAATCTTTGAGATAAAATAATGAAATAATCAGTGGACTTCAGAGAGTTTTTCTCAGCTCATATATCCTCTTTCATTTAGATAATATGTCATGAAAAAGGGCTGACTTCATTGAGCATCTGTACTGTCAATACACTCCGCATCAAGAATCTTGTGTAAGAAATACCTGAAAGTTGAAGGCTGTTTCTCTGTTGTTTTTTTTTCTCTTGTAGTATTTCAATGGGAATTAAAAAAAAGTTATTGCTGATACTGCGCTTCAGTAGCTGACACGTGATGTATTTCTGGGAAGACTTTAGCAGCGTTACAGTTTAACATGCTACCGCATCTTACTGAGGTTTCTTCTAGATTAGATGTTTCACAAACAGGTTTTTTTATTCCAGAGTTTCAGTAGCGTACAAAATATAACTAGGCTGGTTGGTATGATGGAATTATCCAAATTGTTTCAAAGGAAATGTGTCCAACCAGCCCTCCTG
>VXBJ01000127.1:997670-1014345 GCA_013400055.1 Nycticryphes semicollaris | reverse complement strand
AAAAAAAGAACAACGAAAAACCCGCAAACAAACATCAAACAGAAAAAACCCAAACCCACAAAACGAAATAAAAAAGTTCTCAAATAAAAAGGCCACTTCGTCAATCAAATGAAGCAGGTTGGAAAGGCTTTTCAGAAGGGACACTTTATGATGAAAGAAAAGCTGAGAAAAAAATCCGTATATGAAGATGCAATACTGAATATATGCAAAATGTTTTCATGTTCATTGTCTTGGCTCTCCTAAAATTTATATATTTCTGAACTCCAAGGAATTTATCTATACTGAATTCTTTGAAATTTGGAGTTCTTCCAGAACTTTGTGATTTTTTTGGATGTAAAACATTTGTTGGCAGTATACACTCTTGCTTTGAGACCAGAAATCATTTTTACATTTGTTTACAAAAATTCTGTAGGAGGTTTTTATGCCAAAATCTTTCTGAAGGTCTTAGTTTAGAAATAGTGAGCTACACTTGGGTAATAAAGTGAAACAGGTGATATTTGTATGACACAGGCTTTGATGAACAGATACCAAACACACAGGCATGCCACAGGAAGAGGTAAAAACCACAGACAATCTGCTGAACTAACACCACAGTGTTTTCTGTTCTGTTTGTATGACAGGAGGGAGTGGGGGGGCTTAGTGGGAGATATGGAGAGTATCTACAGAGGGTTACTGGTGATCTTGCTCCAAAAGACCTACAGAGAATGAAAAGTCCAAAGCTTTGTATTATAAACTAAAACTAAATCTCTATCTTCTAATTTCTCAATTATTCTGTCTTAACATAAAAAGATACTATTTTCCTTTTAGAACTACTAATGCCAAGTTTTATTACACCCAAAACCAGGCACTAAAATCTGCAGGAGTTAAGTATATCCCTGTATGAGAACATTCTTGGTATTTGCTATAACATATTTGAGGGAATGAGTCTGTATAAATAAATAATAATAAAATAAAATTCTCCTCTTCTCTCTGTGTGCCTCCCCCTCACACTGAGTGCTGCAAGAGTTTTGAGCAATAAACTACTTTATACTGTGCAGCAGTTCACTCAAATTTATTTACCGTTAAGAGAAACTCTTCCCTTTATAAGACGCTACAAAACTTGTATTTGTGTTTCATTAAGTGTCGTATCTAGATAGATATTTTATTATTATTATTATTTTTACTTTGAAAAAGTATTTGTTTCAAATATTATGACTATGTACTTTTAAAATTGTTCTAAAAAAAGGAGTACAAGGTACCAGTTACTCACTATTCCCTATATTGATCTTATTTGACCCTCCTATCAATACAGCTGGAAAGGGAGACAAGACTGTTACATGTGGCCAAACCACAACTGCTCATGATTTGAGAAATCCGTCCCTAAATTTGTCAGGCTGGGTTTTCATTCTCAAATCCTGTATTCTTAAGTGCTTATAGTTAGTTGTTTATAAAACACCCCTAATAAATTTGACCAGGCAAAACCAAGCCAATGTTGAAGGCCATACTGCAGAAAAGTTCACTGGAAAGCTCAAGTAAAAAGCCTGAATTTAAGAATATGTGGTAGATAAAAAGTTGTAAGAAGTTAGGAGGTAAGAAAGGGAAAATCAATGAGTATTGCTGAACTAGAAAATAAATCCTGAGTATAACCCAAAAATGTTTCAAAATAATAATAATAAAAGTATAAAAGTAGAAAGTAACTTGTATAAATGTAATCAACAAAGGTTCAATAAAAGAAAATGTAGATATAAGAGATAAGAAAATTAGTTTAAATTTATATAATTTACAATTTTTTCCAGAGATAGTCAGGGGCAAAATATAGCATTTATGAGTTTTCTATCAGTGTCTAAAGGAGAAAATAAGAACTTCTAAAGCCAGTGCACTCCCAGTCATTTCTTCTAGGCTTTTGATCAGGGCATAAAAATGTAGCTTGTATTGTCTTTGTAGGATCATTTGTAGGTGGCTGGCTGAGTTTCAAGTCCTTTTCCTCTTGAGAAGTCTTTTCCAGCTTCCTAGTAATTAAAAAGAAGAAAAACAGGTTCTGACTGTGAAGGTGTGGCATATAAGCAGAATTTTTATAATGGTGGAACAGAATTATTTTGTAAGTTTGGTAAGACAAAAAAATCAAGTTAGTGCTTTAGTTCTTCATTAGATCGTATTCTCTAGCTACTGATTGCGTTCTGCTACAGTTATAATTTTTTTTACTCTGAGTTTGAGCGTTTGTATGAGAATGTATGCGTTTATATGTTAAAAGTCCATATCTTGTACCTGTACCTTTACTTGAAAAGTTAAATAAATTTTTTAAGCTTCTTGGTTGCTCTCTAGTTTACAAGTTCTCTGTGTTCTTCAGTCTTAAAAATGCATAAACTAGTTATTCTGAATTCAGTGAAAGAGTACTTGACTTGAGGTGTGGTAATTCCATCTTTAGTTTACATAATGTAATAAAAAAGGAGGCAAAAGGACTCTCTGGACAGCAGAAAACCACTGGTAACTGTGATAATTTGGAAAATGCTGTGGGTTAATCCTGATGTCACAAATTACTGTAAAGAGTTGTGAGCCTGGAAAGAGAATACAGACAATTCTTGTATATGACTGAAGTCTCCAAAGAGAATCTTACTGTAGTGCTGTGCATGTTGTATTGGATCCAAAATATACAGGTGGTGGTGGATTATAAATGTAGGCAGAAAGATGTGCAGCTAATTCTCCACTGCAATGCGAATTTAAACTACTGTCTGTAGTAATCACAATTCGGACCAGAGGGGAAAAAAAAGTGGTTTCTAAAGGAGCAGTAAGAAATCCCAAAAGAATGAGTATTCAATCAGGAGAATATCATGAGATGAAGGATTCTATTTATATTTGTATTGAATTCCTGCTGTGAAAGGATTTGCTACAAGTTTACAGCATCATGTAGAACTTTATGTTTCTTTTGCTGTGAAGGTGCTCAGGTGTTTAGGAAGATTTTTGTTCTCAGTTTGCAGAGAACAATTTGCTTTGTTTGCATTAGTTAACTTTGTCTAAAAAAGTTGGTTGTGATTTGCCAAGGAGTCTGACTCACAGGTCTCCTAGCTACAGGTGTAATTCAGACCGTAGACAATTCATTTAGGAAGCACGAAAACATTTCTAAATGTTTTTACATCATCTGTATTCTTCCCTTGGAAATGTTCTTTTCTCCACGCTACAGTGCTCAGGGTGAGTTTCTGCTTAAATGAAAGGACTTTTTCCATGGTTCAGTTTTGACCCTTGAAGTTATGGGTCTTATGGATATAGGTACTGTATCTACTATTTTTGAGACGTGGTCTGAAATCAAATAACCTTATTATACACTGCTCTTTTCTGAAGATTGGCTGAGAAACCTTTTTGTTACCTAGTCCAGTATGCCAGACTGGAAATGCTCAAAATGCTCTCTGAAGTAGCACACGTATTTAAAAGTAAGATAAACTAAAAGTAAGGGAAACATTTCCCTGCTCTGGAATAAGAAAGCATAAAGAAACAGGCCAGAATGTCATATCCGGTATGGGCAGCTACCTTACAATGACAATCAACGAATCTACAGCAAAGGAATAGATATGATAAACAAAGCAAGAATGAATGAGTTCTAGTACAGTGATGTATTTAATCTTCTTAACATCAGGATTTGGACCTTAATATTCAAAACAACACTTCTAGGAGAACTCCTTTAGAAACATAGAAACATAAAATAATAAATAAATAAGCATGATAACTATTAAAGCAATAGATATGCTGTAGGGTAACACATACAGATAAACACATTCAAAGCCTATGGTTATCTTTTTTCCTAATTGTGTGTGGTGTGAGTGACGTATAAAGAATTACCAAACAAAAATGAAAAAGAAAATAAATCACCAGTAAAGTAGGAAAAATATGTTTCTTGGAGGTGATAGCAATGTTACAAGTGAAGAGATTCATAGTCTGAGTTGCCTACGGTCTACCATTTGCTGGTAAAATATTGCCTTTATTTCCCCCTCCTCCAGAAATAAAAGTGCGCTTTCTTTTCCCTCTATATGTTTCTGCAGAGGCAAAAAACCAAAATTCATTAATGTCATGATGGCTTCCGTTCTCTCTATTCATGGATAACCTTTCTAATAGTAGTAAAACTTTTGAGAGTTTCCAAAAAAGCTGTGAGACAGTTAGATTCTCTTTTCTGTTTTGAAAATGCACAATTAATTTAATAGTATCCAAGAAGGAACTGAGGAGGTGGGGTTAGGTTTTTCGGTTGTGGTGTTTTTTGGTTGTTTGGGGTGTGTGTGAGGGAGTGTTTGTAGGATTGTGGGTTTGGGCTTGGTTTTTTGTTTTTTGTTTTTTTTTATCACACCAGTATCAAAATGATTGTCTGTGTTCTTTGGGGAGTTTTTTAAGAAAACATTTTCTTCTTTTTATGGTCAGATTTTTTTTTTCCAAACTTTGTGAGAAACAAAGCATTTTGAGTTATTTTCAGTTTCATTAAATCACTGTCAATTAGCCTTTGATAATTTTTTTTTTTTTAGTATTGCTACCATTTTTTCTTTTTAGTGAATTTCTAATGTAAAAGCATATTGAGTAGAAAGTGATCCTTTGCAAGGTCTAGACTAAAAAAAAGTTATAAATGCATAAACCATTACTAAGTTACTGAGGATCTCCTTCTACTGCTTGGGCACCTTCTAATGTCTTAGAAGACATTGCTGGTTTATATCTAGTTGCCCTTTTTCCAACAAGGTAATTCTTCTGGTATTTACTTCTCTGGTACCCTTCTGAACTTGTAGGAACCCTGCCTTTGGACAGCCTTTATTTTTGTGAGATGAACAAGCCAACAATTCCTAATCCCATGTTTTGCTGTGGTATTAATACTTCCCTATTTGGACTTCAGACACCCCTTTAAGGTGTCTGTATCTTAGAACAGTATTTGAATTTTTCTCAGCTGCATCTCCCTGTTCTTTCTGGTTTGAGTTACAGAAGTGGAACCTTATCCTTTTCAGTTATTTATATACACCTGCAATTCTATTTGTTCTCCCTTAAGAGAATATTTTGAAATTTTCCTTGATCACTTGTATTCATTCAGTGTTTTGTGTGAATTGTCTCTTGCATTTATAGGTACAGAATGTTGAAATATTTATTTTATTTCACATGGTCATAAAGTATTCCTTGTGACATGAAGATGTGTGGTGTACATGAAGATGCCATACAGAAAATTTTACTAGCACCCATTTATGTTTTTCACCAGACCTGACTCATAAGTTTTACTGTTTGTGAGTAATGCTCCAATCTCGTACACCTGCTACTGTAGCTTTTGTGTTGTTCTACATCATTGTGCATGCTTTATGGCAGCAGTCTGGGCACAGGATTATGTGCTAGAAACCCCAGAATCCTGAAGCATGTAATAGATCTACCCCTGACTGGTTTGGAGCCATTCTAATGAAAGAACAGTGCACACATTTTTTAAAATAAGGAACATGTTTATTAGTTAATAAGCATTCAAAAGCATATGCTAGCTGTTATAAATGATAGCAGGAATTCAGTGTCAGAATCTGCAATGACAAACTCAATATCATAATCAAATTATGAAAGATGCACAGTGCCATCCATTCAATCTTTGTGTAAAGAGCTGAGACAGGAAAGGCCCAAAGATAGTTGGAGGTCAAATGAAAAATGTGACTTCAATAAAATTATGATATGAAAAACAAATTCTTGCTTGCTGAATAAAACATCTGCCTTTTATTATGTGTCTGTATAGCCATAGAACACTGCTGTCTGAAGATATTTTTTACTTCTCAAAATTATGAATCCTTTTGTCTGTCCAGGACTTGAGAACTCAGTTTTCCTAGAGAATGCTTATAGACCACTTAAGATTTTGGAGATGTTACTTGATGGCTGTAATTAGATTTGCTTTTATCTGTTTAAATCAACATTTTTTTTAAAAAAAACCCCATAACACAGAAGGTTTAGAAGTTCAAATTCGAACAGTTGCATGCTATCAGCATTGCATGCTCTTGAATACATTCATTCTGGAGCAAAGAACAATTAAATAAATACAGTCAGTTTATCCACCTCCAAGTAATCCGTGCTTAAAAATTTTAGTAAGACTAGGTATCCTTATGCTCTCCCAGCTGCAAAAATCTTGTGAATTAAATGTGAATAACTTAATTTTGGTTTTTCTCAGTATCCTTGGGATCATGCAAGTCATCCTTCAACAGCAGTCTAAAGCTTATTCAGAAAGTCTTATACTGACAGAAATGGCAGGACTACCTGATTTTACCGAAATATTTTATGTTGACTATCACCATCTGAGGAGTTTCGTGGCAATGTCAAGCTAAATAACCATAAAGCTTTCCCTTTGCTTGTGTCTCCAGGTTTTCAGTCATTAGAGTGGAAGTAGGAGGAGTATATGATGGGTTTGATTGACATGTATAGGAGAAAATGAATTTAATATGGAGGAGAAAGAGACTTAAAGTAGGTTAAAGACAGGAAAGGTATAAGCTTCATAAAAGTAATTGAAAAGTCTCAGAAATAGAACTACCTATTCTCTTGGTTTTTTTTTTTCTTCTATTTTTCTCTTTTTTCTTTTCTTTTTTAAATATAATCTGTACAACTTTCTTGAATGACAGATATGAAGTGTCAAAATCAAACAAGGAGGATGATGAAGGAAAACAAAGCAAGAGCAATAACAGAAAATAAGATAAAAGATGTGGATTTTCTTTCCTGTCTGTTTTCTGACAAATTCTCTTTTACTGTCATCCTACATTTGCCTTCTAATAAAATAAGATACTTACATTCACAAAAGCTGCTGTTTTACAGTGTTAGGAAAAGGAGAATTTGCAGTTTTACATCCCTCAGTGAGAGAGAGAACAACACAGAGAGAAAAGGCAGTCAACTATTTCCCCTAGAGACACTCTTCTTTCCCTATTTTCCTGCCCCTCCCTCTCCCTTTCTCTCTCCCCCTTCTTTTCTGTAAAGTTTTTGACATCTAATCCAATTATTTTGCAGTTTGTCTTCTCCATGCCTTAATTTTCCTTAGAGAATGCTTGAAAGCGTTGGGTTGCATATTCTCCTTTTATAGACTGCTTAAAGAATGTCTGTGCTCTCCCTCTTGAGGACAGTTTTGTGTCAGACACCCACAATGAATAGCAAAAGTCTGTCTTTGACAGGAATACGTATACTGACCTTCAATTAAGCTGCAGGTTAAGACAATACTGGAAAATCAATAGCTCATTTTCTGTCTTTTGTGCTCAGATTTTGATGTTTACTAAGATAAAGGATGACAATGCTAAAGGCAGGAATCTTTGCAGAACATCCATTGATGTTGCCACAGACTCAAGGGCCAGGTATGGCCTAATCTTTGCAAAGCTTCCAAACACCAATATGTCAATAGATATCAACTGTAGCATTATACAACATCCACTAGCTTTGAATTTTCATCAAGTAGCATTTTCTGTTCTCCTCCAGTCTTCTGACCCAGAGATTCACAGGAAGGGTCATGAGTAATCAAAACTCAGTTCATTGGAGATTAAAGTTACCGTGCGGAAAATCTGTAGCATGAAGGCTTAAACTGTTTGCATCTAATTTTTAGGTTCAAGCCCTAACTTGCAGATTCTGGTGCCTGCGAGTTTGATTTTTTTTTTTTAATCTTTTTTGTGTGTGAGAGAAGCACAAGTTTTGTTTACCTATGGAATCTATGCAATATAAATCTACCCTGCTGCTTCCTTATCTCAGTTCTTCCAGAATCTGTATTGACATTGAACTCCACTTTTTGGCACATACCTGTCTGGCAAGGTAACTGCTACCTCCAACTAATATTTGCCTAATTGTACAGATGACAGCAATGGACTAATTAACCGACAAGGCCAAAGTTAATGGAGGAAGGAAGGAAATTTCTTACAATGGCAAAGGAGAAATAATTAGCCAAAAGATAGATAATTTTGTATACAATAGGTGTAAATGTATCGTAATGGACTACTTTTGTTCTTCTTCTTGACAAATTTTGGAATAACAAAGCCTTACTTTTAATCCAAATATGTTTTTTATGCAAAGGAATTATATGAAAACTTTTTTATAAGTAGACCTATTTAAATTTTGTCACCATTGTTAAAAATACTTGTAAGAGGGTAAAGGGAAGGGTATGACCCTGATGGGAACACATTCAGTCCTGGAGTTTCTCCTGTGCCATGTCAGGAGAGCTTTCATGATGAGGCTGTCTGCCGGGGAGAGACACAGAGAGGCAGATCCAAGGAAGAAAACAATGCAAATTAGAAGGACAAAATAGGAGGGGAGAAAGGCTAATTATGTGTCTCCCTCCAACTCCCTTTCCCCATCTACTCCTGTAATGACAAACTGTTTGACCTTTACTGTAGCTGGAAGTTACTGTAAGCAATATGCTGGATTTATCGTAGATGCATTCATATAGACAACAGTTTAGTATGTTATGCTGTTTTGTATTGGAAAAAGTGTTTGGCTCTGCCCTGATATCCGTGTTAGGCCTGCAAATTAAACATTTGTTCGTATTCTATGTTGACCTGGCTGGCTGGAGTGGTGTTAACTAGGTCTGACTGGCAGCCTCCAGTCCTTGACTAAAGATCTGGTAATTGTGACGTGAGACCCTGAAGCAGAGAAGTGTAAAGGTCAGAAAACGTATAATGTCCCTTACAAGCTCTTGGAGGGAGGATTCCCAGGAGACTCTCTGTCTCTTAAGTAGGTATACAGAGAGAAGTGGAATAGTTGTGTGTGAAGGAAGTGAAATGTAGCTGTGTTCGTGTGTATGAATAAGAAATCTTCTGCTCATTTTGTGTTTTGTGCTGGGTCCCAGAGCACCTTTTATTTTCTTTCACATTTTTGCAGGTTAGCATCTCTTCTTTCTTCAGGTGTATTTTTTGTGAGCCTTGCACATCACATCCTAAAAAGAATAAAAAAGGGTACAATTCTCCCCAGGCGAGGTTTCTGCCTACCCAATAATCCCACTGACATGCTGCTTTCTGAGGCACTTGCTGTGCGTGAGTGCGAGATTTTACAGAGGCAGAGCGGCACAGGAGTGCTGGAGGCATTCTTCTAACGAGCTGTCCAGGTTACTTTCAGATTCGCTATTTTATATGCCTCCTTGATTTAGGAGAAGCCATATACTGGGGTCTCCCCACCACTTCTTTCCATGCAGATTTAAAGAGAGAAGAGCCTAGCTATTTCCTGAACTTTTTCAGTCTTTCATTTTCAGTAGTAAAAGTAACAGCAACATGCCCTCATACATGAGTAATTATTTTTCATATCTTTAATACTTGGTATGATGATTCCATTCCCAAGAAAGCACCCGAGTTCATTTTTACGTTACTATCCATTATCTTTTTAAAAACTGAAAAATATTTAAACTGGAAAACTCAGCTTTTCCACTCATCACAGAAAAGCNAAAAAAAAAAAAACCAGGAAAAAGGAAGCAGAACTAAGCAGAACTTAATGTATTGTTTTCTTCCTTTTCTACAAATCCTGCAATGATAAGTAAAGTAGAAGCATCTTCACGTAGGAATATGAAACTTGGCTAAAACTTTGCATGTTCCTGACAGTGTCTCCACAGCTGGTAGAATTCAAGTATATTTCTGAAGTAGAAATATAAGCAAGTATCTGTTTCTAATATAATGTAGCAACTGCAACTCAGGAAATAATAGTAAAGTCCTATAAGGACAACTATTGAGGCTCTATTCCTTCCTCAGCTTGATGTAATTTTATGAGGGGTTCTTCAAAATGCAGTACACAATGAATTTGCTATGAAGCTATCACTACTTCACTTAGAAGATGGTTGCTTAGATTAATGCTTTAATTCATGTTTTATATTGAAAGTAGATGAGCAACACAGCTGGAATATGTATTTGAAAATGGAGAAAAATATGTATGAATTTGAATTTTCTTACTGAGAAGTTTAGTGAACCAGGGAATCAATCATTCACTCCATAAATGGAATAAAGCTCTGGTTTCCATAGCTATCACCTGTTATTTCACTCTTCCAGAGGAGAAAAAGATAAATCTGGTCTTAAGGGGGTTGATATGGAAGGAAAGGAAGGATAAGGTGAATGCAAAGCTAATGTTGGAACTAACATGGAATTTATATTGTCCCCATGCAAAAACTAAACAGAAAAAGCCCTGTCTAGTAGACTTCTACAAATACAATTCTCCATTAAAACTGTATTTGCTAAAATTATAATTGAAATTCGATGGAGCTGAGTAATTAGTATGTTCAACTAATCTCCTCTTCTGGTGGTTGTTTGTGAGTGGGTGGTTGGTGGTTTGTTTTTTTTTTGTTTTTGTTTTTTTTTCCAACAAATGTCAATAGTGTAAAAAATTAAGTTTTTGAAGTAATTCTGAACTCCAGAGATCACAAGTAGTTCAGTAGGCATTTACAGCTGGAGGTTGGGATTTTGTGGTAAATCAGACAAGTCCCACAGCAGTAAGACCTTCCAGCGCAAATACTTTCGTGTGTGGATTTTACTTTCCTTTTGCAAATACTGGTGCATAGTACTTTTAAATTAACTTTGCACAAATGTGCATGCCAATAAGTTAGTCACTGAAGTGTTCATGAAAATCAAACACCCCAAATGATGTGAGTATGGCCTAGGAGAACTGGCTTAATAAAATAAGCTGAATATTCAGTTTTACTGTTTTCCTCAAGAAAATTGTTATACCATGAACAGAACCTTATACTGACAATTTTTATAAGTACCTCTGTAACTCTAAAGAGATGGCTCTGCCTGAGGGGGCCTCATGCTTTAATCATAGCCAGCTTATGGAGAGGTGTTCTGTTTGGTTTTTTTTTTAAAGTGTTTGTTTACATGTAAAAATATTTGAGCTTGAGTGAATGCAATTGCACTCGCTTCTGTGTCATTCCAAAGCCTTTGGAGCCCATCAAATGCAGGTTTCTCTGTGGCTTAAGTAGCAGTGGTACAATTGCATGTCTGCTCTCCAGCCCAGGCTCTGCACTGGATGAAGCTGTGAGAGTTTTACCTTGGTTTCATTCATATCCACTTGGCAGAACTTCCTTTGGCACAGTAACCACTTGTGAAGTCCTCTTACTTTGCATTTATCATGAAGAAGCAAACGGCTGCATAAGCTAAATTTGTGATAATGTGTTTGTGTGCTCATGCCTTTACTCCAGTTTTACAATCTGTGCATCTCACACGTCTTTCAGCTGTGAGGCCTCCCAGAGAAGTCTCACTGAAGTTCTTCTCTCTGAGGATGAAAAGAGCTCATCACTGAAGAATACATATTTTATTCCAGATTCTTTTGCTATTTCTTTACATGTAAGGCATTTATAAAAAATAATTGATAATTCAATTTTTTAAAATTTTCCCTAAAAATGATGGGATTTGTAATGGAGAAATCTCAGAGTTAGCTCTGCAAATGGGATTCAAAGTACCAGTCCTCGACAAACTCTATGATCCCAGACCTAATTTAATTTTCAGAAATCAGCTTAAGATGTCCAATAAAACATAAAGATTATGTTTTAATGACACAGTGATATAATTTGGCAGTTTGTCTGACAGATGTGAGCAATCTGACCTAGTTGAAGACGTCCCTGCTCATTGCAGGGGGGTGAACTAGATGACTCTTAAAGGTTCCTTCTGACCCAAACTATTCTATGATTCTGTCCCAACAGAGTTTTCACTAAATCAGATCCTTTAATGTGTCCAAATTACAGCTACCAACGACAAAAACATGGGATTTGCCAGGTCTACTCTGACTATAAAAAATAATCCTAAATTATGAAATGGAAAGACATAGAGAATTGTTGCTTATTCCAAAACTATGTAGCAAATTTTATTTTTCTTCATAGATGTCCAACATTTACAAAACAGCTTATTTGGAAATACATAAGTGATTAAAGCATCCGGATACTTACTAAATATATATTTAGTCTTTAAATATAAGCATAGCTTTGCACTGTGATTAACAGGGTTTAAAAGTACACCTTGAAGGTGTCATTCAAATTCCTGTATAATTAGTAAGTTTAAATTTAGATAAACATGCATTAAAATTTGGAAGTATCATTGACAGCTTTTTATTTAAGGTCTAGATTTTAAATTAGTTGTCCACTGAAAGTAACCATAAGAACTCTATATTACACTGGTATAATATTTCACCAGAGTCTCCTTTATCATCCAACATCTGGAAACACCTTCTAAAGCATTGCCATGTTTCCTGTATATACATGCAACTACTTTTTAACATTGTTCTGGCAGTTGAACAGATGAATGAAAACTGGGTTAAAATGAATCAAAGCCATTGTGGATAAAATTTGTTCAAAAAAAAATTCTAAGTGATCCTCAAGATCATGTCCTTTTGTGGGAAAACTTCTTCTTTGTCACGCACACTCACACTTAATATTTTCAGGAGTGACCAAACAATTTGTTCTGGTACAGAAGTTTTTACCCATTATTTTAATTTGCTTGTTGCCGTCTAAATCAAGACCAAATTAATACTGATGTTCTCTGACCTCTTCAATTGCAATGCTAATTATATGCTACTCCCATTAGAAAGCATCTACCTCCCACATCTGGAGCAATGAGGCTGTAAACATCTTGGAGTCGTCTGGGCAGGACATGATGTGTCACCATCAAAATACACTTTAACTGTGGGTTACTCAGGACCACACTCTGTGTCTTATTGAATGCTCAAAATAGACAAAATACGAATTTAGTGATTTTTGTCAAAGAAGCTTCTAAATTCTGCATGGCAGCATCATCTGGAATTCAGAACCGTTACATTTGAATTTTTTTTAATTTGGTGTCTGATACGTGCATCGTGTAATAAGGGCACAGATGCTAAAATATTTACTACCTTTTTAAACAGCAGTTGTGGTGCTGCTGGCGGCCTTATGGATTACAATGCATAATGATGCATCCCTCTGGAATAGCTGATCATTGTAGATCTCTTCCAACTGAAATGTTCTATTCTGTTCCATTCTATATTCTATTCTAATCTGATAATGTAGATGGCTGGCCTGAATAATGAAAACACATTCTTGCCACAACTAAATCTCTTTTAAAAAGAATTAAAAACCAGCAAGTGTAAATGTGGTGTTTGCACTTTAATACGCTATTAATTAAACTTGCTATTGATGAAGTTGTATCTCAGAATAAATGGCAAATATGTAAACCATATTTGAACAAGAACCTTCTTTCACTTTGTACTAAGTCATCCACTTAGATCTGTTGGAGGCATGGTAGCCAATATGGTTACTGTTGCTATGCTCTTTTAAAACTATAGAAATGTGCTTATGGGAATCCTGCCAAAGTAGATTATTAATTCAATATAGATTGTCTGGACTGAGTGATTTTTTTTTTTTCTTTTAATGTCAACCATTGAGGTGCCAATAAGGCGTGAAAAATGATGGTAGCTCATACATGTTCATGGCTAGAAAGTTTTACTGCTGAGTTATTAAAACATATAATCCAAAGACATAGATGAAATAACAGTAAATACAATTTGTTTATCAGCCAGAATCCAGACATAGAGGCAGAAACAGTTATGATTATGGAAAGATCTCTGTTTGAAGAGAGACTAAAAAGAATAGGCCATAACAAATACAATCGCAAAGTGAAGTAAACAGCATAGATGACCTGATTTTGTCTGAATTTTGCAGAGTGTATGTTTATGACTTAGTAGACTTCTATTCATTAATTTTTACTTATGTGGTTGAAACTATCCTCAATTCTCCTAGAATAGCTAAGCATTAGAGATCAGCCATACATCAAAGGTACAAAGGAACAAAACTAATGATAGAAATAAAGTATTCTTCACCTGTTCTTTAAGATATTTTTGTACATTTTCTGTAATAAGTGGATAATAAATTTAGACTGTTTCTGTGAGATGAAACAGCAATTTTCCTTCTCCTGTGCTGTAGGAAAAAGGAATGCCATAATCCTATAGAGCAGACAGAAAAGTATTGAAGGAATATTGACCACTAATCTGCTTGCAGTGCTTGAAATTTGGTAGAATGACATATAATGTAGTGCAGAAATCCCTTCATGCCTGTAATAAAATAAAAGCATGAAGGTATGAATTTTCATTGTGCGCTGCATTTACCAGATGTTTTCCATTGGTTTAACTGTAATAAGGTGACCTTGATTTCCGAGATTTAAGATTTTGGTAGTTCATTTTACTGAATTGTGATTATCACAGCAAGCAGTATTTGCACACTGAATCCTAACAACCTGCAAGCATGTGGCCACCTGACCCAGAACACAGAAACATAGAAGTTACATACAAAAAATTTGACTCTGAATAACTTTCTCATGTACAAGGAGAAAAAGGTTTCTACACAGTTCTTTCTTTAGTAAAATTTTTGCCGGGTGGAAAGTTGTATCTGGTTAAATCCTCACTTGGTAGAAACACTTTTGACAGCTAGAGAAGTGTCTCCAAAACTCTACTTGTTGCTCTGCAATAAATTGTTTGATTTGAGAAATGTAAGTCTATTCTACCAGTCTCATTTCTGTATTATTTCAGTGGTTGTCCTTGTAGCCTTCAGGGTTTCCCTAGAACATGTGTACTTTCTGAGTACATCTTGACACATTGAGCTTATCCTCTCCATTTTAACTTCCTGTCTGCTGTCTTTCTGAAAAGAGGAATAAAATAATTGTTAGTAAATTCAGCTGGTAAGATAGGGTCTATTAATTGGTTAATGACAGCAGTATTTTTATGCACATTTCGTCTATATGGATATATTTGTCATGTACATATACATCTGTTTTTTAACTACATTAATAATGAATATACTACTTTGAATAAGCAAAAAAAAAAAACCAAACAGCTGTACAAAACTAGTGGAAAGCAGTTATCAAGATGGTAGATGTACTTGCAAAAGAAAGTGATGATTAAATTTTCCAATTTTTTCATCTCCAGAAAATGTACTTCAGAAAAAAAATACAGAATAACTGCTGTTTTTTATGTTGATAGTGTGTGTTGCCTTACCTTATTTTCCTTAAAAATACAATAACGTTTTTGTGTGTGTGCATTTGGAAATCAATGGTATGCCTCTAGCTGTCTCCTAGAGATACTTCTTATCAATAGGTAAAGTATCTATCACATATTTAACCAAAACCTGCATACAGTGGGAAACTATAATCATGGTATTTGGATGATTAGAAAACTTTTGACAACTAAAACAGCAATTTGGGTTTTTTGTAGTCTCAGCAGAGGTAAATCACTGCTTATTATAAACAATATTTGTGTCATTTAAGATAAGCCACTTTCAAGAGGATAATCATTATCTTTTTCAGGAGAGAAATTTTACCACTTCTTTTAAACAATTATGTCTCTTGAACTGCGTAGACTGGATGAATTCTTGTTGCCACAATAACCTTTAAGCCACTGATTTCCAAATTCTTTGGATTATAGCCCATTATCTACCGTCAACACTTCACAGTCTATCATGGATCCTTATCATAAAACTTTTAATTGAAAAATGTTCCAACGGGGATAAGATTTGGAAGCCACTTGTGGAATACTTGTTAAGGTATTGAAAGCATAATTTGGTAACTATAGCCCTAAACTAAGAATCTTACAAATAAGAAGCTATTTGGCTAACAATGGGTTTACTTGTAGCTTTGAGGCATTTCTGAAGTGATATGCTAAACTGACTTTCTAAAGCAATTAAATTAACTTCTACAAAAAATTAAGACTCACTCTCCAGCTGTCATGGCATAACCAGAAGGAAATTACTGTCATGGGAAAACTACACTCTTACCCCTCCTGGGATTTTCTTCAATCATAATTTGGCATGTCACAGGGAAGACACATTGAAATTTATGAAGTTTTATTTAAATTTATCTTGTTTTCTAGTAACGCTTTGAAAAATTACAATTTATTTGTAGAACTGGATTCCAAGCCCCACTGTAAATCGTGTGCTTCATCTATTTTTTGTACATCTGTGAATTTGTCAAGTTGCAATGTGACAGACAACATTTGGTTGAGTTTTGTTCTAAATTTGCATCTGATTTCTTTTATAAAGAAGTGATCAGGCAAGGTGACACTGTCTGGAGAGAGGGGAGACATTGCCTTTCCTGAGCAAACACTGAGCGTTTTCTGGAGAGGTTATGCCATGCAGAAGAGACAGGGTCATAGCAGCAAGCTGCGCACTCACAAAGGATCTGTAGACTAAGCAGTGCAGGAAACAGATTTCCAGGCCTCGACGACCTTCTAAATAACCTTCCTTCATCAGCAGGGATTATTAAGATTTTGACACTATTCAGAAAGGTGCAGAATAGACTGAAACCTATCTGGGCACTCAATTTAATTTGCTTTTATATTTCTGCCTTTTTATTTTTCTAGGTTACTTAGCTATTTTGAATTTTGAATTTTCTCTATAAGAACAAATATGCTGATGAAACCTAACTTTGGATTTAAATGCTTTTTGGTCTTTTAAAGAGGAACAATGTGAAGATAAAACTACCCTAGAGGATTGAGTAATTTATAATTAAGTTGCTGCTGGATTTTTCCCCGAGTAAATATCTGTTGACAAAATCGACGAAAAAGTGAGAAAAACTAATTCAAAATAGATTTAATAATTTGTGATGTAATATTTTATGAAGGTATTAATGTACAAAAATAGTGAAGAACTGAAAATTTTCAGTTCTGTCTATTTTTACAATGCATTCAGGGTTTTGGTCAGTTTGATTTTGTTTGTTTAAGCAGTACTAGCCTTCACAATAGTTCATTGAAAAGCTTTGTAGTTCTT